>CM069904.1:20420709-20509254 GCA_036172215.1 Camellia granthamiana
CTACTCCAACTATTGATTAAGTGCTTTTTTTGTGCGCATACCCATAGGGAATCAAAACTCTTTAATATAAAATGACCAAACATGGTCAAAAGAGAGTCGAAAGTGATAAAAGATTGAATGTTATACTTTATATCTTTTGTTGGATATTATGTTTCTAGTTTTTAGAAGATTTAATGTTATATTTAAAAATTATCTGAAATGGTTATGATTTTTGAAATTATATATATATATATATTTGTTATGGTGAAAAGTTTGCCTATTTTATAATTTTGTTTTCCTACTACTACTTGCGCTGCGATTTGGTGAGGCGTGCACCTCGTCTCGCGCCTCACGCCACACACCTCACGCTTAGGCTATAGGAGACCTTATTGCTTCAGTGCGCTTAGAGCCTTTTAAAACACTGCTCTAACCTCAAGTGACCATGA
Organism: Camellia granthamiana; assembly: GCA_036172215.1. Classification (NCBI taxonomy): domain Eukaryota; kingdom Viridiplantae; phylum Streptophyta; class Magnoliopsida; order Ericales; family Theaceae; genus Camellia; species Camellia granthamiana. Next base: position 20,421,135 of record CM069904.1, read on the forward strand.
TTGGAAAACAAAATCCCTTTTCTCGGGATAGATTTAAGATACCTCAATGCGATACGTAGCCTCCAATTGTGTTGCACGAGGATCATGCATAAGATACCTCAACGGGCCAAGATCTTTGATCTTAAACTCCTTGGCCAACTCACATCCTCCTCATCATTCCCTGTCACAATTATATTATCTACATATACAATAAGTACAATTACCTTATTTGCATTGCATTTGACAAACATGGTATGATCTGCATTGCTTTGCTTATACCCAAACCTCAATATTACTTTCAAAAATCTGTCAAACCAATTCCAAGGAGACTGTTTCAAACCATATAAAGCTTTCTTCAAGCGATAAACTTTTCCAACAGTAGACTGAGAGGAGAATCCTGGTGGCACATTTATATAAACCTCTTCTAAATCTCCATGAAGAAATGCATTCTTCACATCTAGTTGCTATAAAGGCTACCTTAGGTTAGTTGTACATGAAAGAATGACTTGAATGTAATTCATCTTTGTTACAGGAGAAAAGGTTTCTTGATAATCAATTTCATATGTCTAGGTAAATCCCTTGGCCACTAGTCTTGCTTTGTACCGTTCAATTGTCCCATCTACCTTTTGCTTAATGGTGAACACCCACTTACACCCTACTGGTTTTTTTTTTCACTTGGAAGAGGAACCAACTCCCAAGTATTATTCTTGTTCAGGGCTTGCATCTCTTCTACCATAGCTCCCTTTCACTTAGGATCATTAACAACTTCTTTCCAACCTTGTGCGATATACACAGAAGATAGAGACAAAACAAAAGCACGATATATAGGAGACAACGAATTATAGGACACAAATTTAGAAATAGGGTGTTGAGTACAAGCCCTAACTCCCTTTCTAAGAGCAATAGGAAGGCTCAAATCATCAATAACAGGACTGTCGACTATTGGTGAAGAAATAGAATAAGGTGCATTATCTGTAGAATCAGTGGAAACAGGATTTGGAACCGGCGCGAGAGATGATGATTGGCTTGGTGGCACTAGGGATGGCTGCTCTTCGTGACGCCATGAGTAAGTCTTAAGATCAAACATGTCCAAACGGCCCCCAATGTCAGGCTCACCACCAAAACCACTCTTAGGCTCCCCCTCACCATAAATAACAGCAAGTTGACTAGGAATAAAAAAGGATAACTCACGCTAATATGACATCATCTCGTCCATAATACTATTCCCCTGAGGAGATAGCGGAGAAGAAGTAAAAAAGGACTCGGATTCATGGAAGGTGACATCCATACCAACATACACTTTTCGAGTGTGAGGATCATAACATTGTAACCCTTCTGAATAGCAGAATAGCCAAGAAAGGCACAACGCACAGCTTTAGGATCAAGCTTCCCACGAGTACAAGGTTGCAAATGAACAAAACAGACACCCAAAAACTCGAGAAGGAAACGTGGGATAAGTCACATGAAGAAGTGCACGAGGAATTTGGAATTGGAGGACATTAGAAGGCATATGGTTGATAAGATAAGCAGCAGTAAGAACATCACCACCCTAAAAAGACTTGGGGACATTCATGGTAAACAAGAGAGAACGAGCAACTTCAAGGAGATGGCCATTCTTGCGCTTGGCAACTCCATTTTGCTAAGGAGTGCCAACACAACTAGTTTGGTGAAGAATGCCATGCTCCTCAAAATATGCCCGAAAACTACCATCAAAATACTTAGTCTTATTGTCACTGCGCAAAATTTTAATGGTAGCATTAAAAAGATCGCTTACCATTTTATGAAAAAGTGACAAACCAATGATACCTAGAAGTGGACACCTTAAGGGAAGGTCCCTACATATCAGGATGAACAAGCATAAAAGGAAAAGTACTTCTTTTATTAACTGAAGGATAACAAGTACCTTTATGCTTAGCAAGTTCATAAGCATAACCAAACCAAACCAAACCAAAACAAGCTTTAAGTCCCATTAAATGGGGTCGGCTACATAAATTCTTCTTCTCCACGCGGCCCTATCAAAGGCCATTTCATTAGTCAAATTAAGTAGGCCCATATCTTTATTTATAACGCTAGCTTACGTTAATCTAGGCCTACTCCGTCGCCTAACACTCCCATTTACCATTGCAACATCGCATCTCTTCACTACTGCCTCTATTGGTCTCTGTTGAATGTGACCAAACCATCTCAATCGATTCTCTTTCAACTTATCTTTTATCGGTGCTACTCCTACCCATTATCGAATACACTCATTCCCAAGGTTTTAAAAAGCGGCCGCAACCGTTACGTAAACGTAACGGTTTTGGCGGTTATCGCCACCTGTTACGGCCGCTTTTGCAGTGTGATTGAGATTCACAGGTGTGTCGGCCGTAGCGGTCGTAACGGTGCCGTAACGGCCTGTTACGTAACGGTTCCAAACTGTTTCTTTCGAAAAAACACACAAAAAAAAGTTGAAAATGGGAGAAGAGGGATAGAGAGAAAAGGGAAGATAAAGAGGGAAAATAGAGGAGCAAGAGATAGAGAGAGAGAGAGAGAGAGAGAGAGAGAGAAGAGGGAAGATGAACATGTTATTGATTTGTTGAAACTATAAGACCTATGCTATTCTATTCAGCTGCTATCACTAAACCATTTTGTTTGTATGTGTCTATCTATGTATTGTTTGAAAATAATAATAATAAGTGTGGTCATTATCTATTTGGCTTGGTTAAAATATGTATATATATATATATATTTAGGCTCTTATTTATTCTTTTACTTTTGTCATTATTTATCTTTTATATAATAGTTAGTGATTAATTTTTTGTAAAATATAAAGTCATTAATTATTAAAACAAAATGTAAAAAACTCAGTTTATAGTGATTTAAAAATATGAAATATATTGGATCATACTTAAAAATTTACAAAAATTGATCAATATTTATTTTTAACCCAATAAATATGATCATGGAAAAAAAATATGCGTATCGGTGAGTTTTTTTTAAATTGTGAGAAAAATAAAAAAATTCACGGTTCTGGTTATCGCAACCGTTACACTGCGACCTTTACACTCCGCAACCGCAACCGCAACTGCAACCGCAACCGCGTCACCGCCACCGTTACGGCGACTGCAACCGCTTTTCAGAACCTTGCTCATTCCTAATTCTGTCTTGTCTAGTCTTGCCACACATTCACGTTAGCGTCCTCATCTCAGCCACACTCATCTTATCTACATGTTGTTTCTTGGTTGCCTAACACTTCGTCCCATACAACATTGTTGGTCCAATAACCGTTCTATAGAACTTACCTTTTAGTCTAGTGGGTATTTGTTTATCGTACAGTACCCCAGACGCACTTCTCCACTTACACCATTCCCCCTTAATCCTATGGGCCACATCCGCATCAATCTCCTCCACTGTTGTGATAATCGACCCTAAATAATGAAAATTGTCATTTGGTTCTCGATCTTCACTTCTCCTCTGCTTTCATTGTTATTGTTACTAAATTTACACTCCATGTACTCTATTTTAGTTCTGCTTATCCGGAATCCTTTAGATTCAAGAGCTTTTCTCCAAATCTCTAACTTTGTGTTAACTCTTTCTCTAGTCTCATCTACTAGCACAACATCGTCTGCAAAAAGCATACACTATGGCACGCCATTTTGAATATTTTTTGTCAACTCATCTATGACTAAAGTAAAAAGATAAGGACTTAAGGTAGATCCTTGGTGTAACCCTATAGTAATAGGAAATTCATTTGTTTCTCCAGCAGGCGATCTAATAGTGGTTACCACCCCTTCATACATGTCCCTAATCACATCAATGTAACCTTTTCACCCTTTTCTTCTCTAACACCCACCATATTATATCTTGAGACACTCTATCATATACTTTCTCGAGATCGATAAACACCATATAAATGTTTCTTTTCTTTTCTCTATACTTTTCTATTGTTCTCCTCAAAAGATAAATCGCTTCCATTGTTAACCTGTAGGCATAAACGCAAATTGATTATCTGACACCTCTGTTATATCTCACAATCGGCGTTCCATCACCCTCTCTCACACTTTCATTATATGACACATTAGCTTGATTCCTCTATAGTTGTTGCAATTCTGGACATTTCCTTTATTCTTATAGATTGGCACTAAAATACTCTTTCTCCACTCATTTGGCATATTCCTAGTCAACAAAATTTTGCTAAACCTAGTCAACCAAGCAACCATTTTTTTACCCAAACACTTTCAAGCTTCAATAGAGATATCATTGGGTCCTAAAGCCTTATTTGATTTCATTTTCTTAAGCGCAATCTCCACTTCAAAGTTCTTAATCCTGCGATAGAACCTATAGTCTTGGTTTATCGTGTTACTGGCTATTTCTTCCCCTATTGCCGTACCTCCATGTTCCTCATTTAATAGTTTCTCAAAACAGTTCTTCCATCTTTCTTTAATCTCTTCATCCTTCACCAATACCTTAGAATCCTTACTCTTGATGCACTTAACTTGACTAAAATCTCTTGTTTTCCTCTCCCGTATCTTAGCAAGTTTGTATACCCTCTTCTCTCCCTCCTTACTATCTAGTCTAGTGTATAAGTCATTATAAGCTTTTAACTTAGCCTCTCTCACTATTTTTTTGACCTCCTTATTAGCCAATCTATAACTCTTAAGGTTTTCTGCAGTTCTATCCTTCTGTCACTTTTTAAAGCACTCTTTTTTTTGCCTTAACTACCGCTTGAACCTCTTCCCTCCACCACCAAGTTTCCCTAGAGCTAGGTCCTGTCCCTTTCGACTCTCCAAGCACTTCCCTTGAGATTCTCCTTATACAATTGGCCATCGAGTCCCACATAGTGTTAGTATCATCTTCCAAGTCCCAAGTACCTTCCTTATTCATTCTATTATTAAATATTTCTAATTTATCCCCTTTTAGGTCCCACCATCTCGTCCTATAACGCCCACCATCCTTCCTAGCTTGATATTGCCCTCTCAAACATAAATCTAGTACCAAAATCCTATGTTGAGAGGCCAGGCTCTCTCCAAGAATCACCTTACAATCATTGCATTTTAGGCTGTCTACTTTTCTCACTTAGAAGTAATCTATTTGGCTCTTAAACTGACCCACTCTTAAAGGTTATTCCTAGAACAACCTTGAACTAATGAAGGAAAAAGCCTTTCTAAAATATTGAAGGACGGATGACCCAAACGATGATGCCATTGATGAAGGAAATGAAGAGAAAAGCTAGTAGTGCACTGAAGAGCCTGAGTGGAGGAAAATGGTAATATGGGAGGAATAACATCCAAAAAGTACAGTCCACCATGTGCTCTTACCACTGCCAATCGTTTTCTCCGTAGCCAATTCTTGAAATGAGTAGGAAAAAATGTCACCAAGTAGTTTAGAGTAGTAAGGCTACTCATAGAAAGTAAGTAAGTAGAAAAATTAGGAACATGAAGCACAAGAGAAAGAGAAAGTAAAGAACAGAACCCTTGCCGGAGATAGAAGATAAAGTGCCATTAGCTACTCTTAACCTTATTCTGTCCAGAACAAGAAGAATAAGAATAAAAAAGACTAGAGGCACTTGTCATGTGGTCGGTAGTACCGAAATCTATCCAAGAAGGTGACGAGGATGTACTAACAGCACTAGTAAGAATACCTATGTGGGCAAAATTAAAAGAAGCAAAAGTTAAAGGAATTGTGGTAGATGGAGAATCAAGTCGAGTCATCGAACGCTTGAGAGTGTGTAACTCATCCTGGGAAAGAGTACTGGGCTCACCAGAGGTACTAGTAGCAATCTCAGACACATGCGCTTGTGGACGAGCTGTACTACCACGGCCACGACCCCGAGTAGGATGACCATTCAATTTCCAACAATGCTTGCGATCATGTTGATCTTTCCCACAATAATCGCACTTTAATCGATCCTTATCAACCACGGGACCCTTACTAGCAAACGGAACTGGACTAGGCGTAGGATCATTGGTGGATGGAGCAACAACCAAAGCAGAACGATCCTGAACAGAGGAATGTACGATAGCACTGCGTTGACTTTCCTCTTGTTGAACAAGTGCATGAGCCCCGCGTAAGGTGGGGAAAGGGGAACGACCCAACACTTGAATGCGAATCTGATCATACTCCAAATTAAGGCCATCAAGGAAGTCATACACAGGCTTCTTCTCCATAGTCTGCTGAAGTAAAGTTGCATCCTTGGAGCAAACAACCTAGAAACTTTGATAATAATTCAGTTCCTGCCACACGCTACTTAACTCAGCATAGTACATTGCATGTGATCGGTCCTTCTAATCCGAACCCCAAAGCTTATTCCGCAACTCATATGCCTGTGCATCATTATCTTGTTGAGAATACATCTTTGAGGCAGCGGTCCATATCTTATGAGCAGTATCTAGGAGAAGAAAGGATTGACTGATGGTGGGCTGCATAGAGTTAATGAGCCAAGTCATAACCAAAGCGTTCTCAAAAATCCATTGAGCACGTGAAGGGGCATCACTAGTAGGTTGGGGAAGATAGTCAAACGGCGAGTAGCAATAGCAAGACTATAAGAATGGGACCTAATCGGGTAGTTGGAGCTATTAAGTTTCACAGGACTGATTTGAAGAGAGGGACTATCATTAAGGGTTATAACACGATGCACTCCACCCTCTTCACTAACCTAGGGTCCTTATCCTCAACTTTAGCAATTGAAAATCAATCCACAGAACAAATAACAGCCCAAGAAGCCAAAAACAGAGCCAAGAAACCAACTGAGAAGCAACAAGGTACCTTTAGAAACAGAGACAGAGCCAAAACGCAGTCAGGGAAGCCAAAAACGAACAGAAATTGAGAGAAACCTCACCAATCCTTCAAAACAATAACTCTAGCTCCCTATAGTGGTCTAGTCAGCTCCCAAGGAAAGAGAAGAAACAACCCTAGAAGGGCTCCAGTTGTGGCTTTCGAAAAATAGCCATTTTCCCCCCAAAAAAATCGACAAAAATTGGAAAAATCACCAAATAATGAACCAAAAAAAAAAAAAAATAGAATCATAGGAAAGGAACCCATTAAATTTCGAACATGGGGTTATTTTTTTTGATTTTTACAAAAATGAGAAAAAAAGAACAATAGAATCAATTAGGGTTCTCCCCTCTTACACATGTATTTATAATATAAGACTAAAGACTAAAATGACATAGCTACCCTTAGACACTAACACTTAACACAAACATATAGAAAAACATGATGCAAATTGGAAACAAATGCAAATGGAGAGACTTGAACCCAAGAAGTATCTTGAGCTTTGAAAATGTTGGATCACCACTAGTCCCAACCCAAAAGATTGAGTTGTGAGGAAAGGGGCCCAACAATATGCTTATCAAGCTCTCCAACAAGATGAGTGATGATGGGCAATCCAACATACTCCTTCCTCTTCCACCGACCACCACACACCTCATTGTCCAACCCCTCCTGCCGTCCCCTCCTTTGCCAATTGGGTCAACAATATAAGTGAAGTCTATAGAGATAATGTTGGGGGATCTATGTAAAAAGCTTCTTGACAGAAAGATAATCTGTTTACCTTCCCTTCGCCTTGCAAGAGAATTGTGCAAGTGGCAAAGGTAGAGAGGTTCCATTCCCTTCCCAAGGCTTCTTATCCTCCTCAACACCAAAACCAGTCATGAATCCTGACAACATCAAATATGAGAAGAAGAAAGAGAGGAGAAGAGAGGAAGAAAAAGAGAAGCGTGTGAATATATATAACAGAGATACTTATCCCATAAAGAAGTGGTTTTGGATTTCTAACCACTTCATTTGCTAAGTTAAATTTTATTCAAAAAGAAGCACCAAGGGGATAATTTGTATTTAACCCCTCTTTTTATTTATTGTTTATATTTCTTAAGTGTACATTATATGGAGAAACTTTGAAGACAGAGAAAGGAAGGCATCCATAGAGAGAGAATGCGATGCATATAAAGTCTGTCGAAAAGGTTAAAACAAGTTGGAGGGTGGCATTCTCTCCCTCCCTAGTGGGCAAAAGGCCGAATGAACAGTCTAGAAGGGGAAACAATTATGCATGCTTTCTCATAGAAGTAGAAAGTAACTTGAACTATACCTTGCGAAGTTGAAGATGAAAAATATGACATTGACATCAATGATAATCTTTGTTCCTGAATGCTCATTCTAAATGCCTTCTACTATTCTATCCTGTCCACATGACATAAATGGAACATTCTTGTTGCTTTTGAGATATCAGTTGATTATTATGTGTGGTGCATTTTTTCACCAAAACAATTGTCATTGAATTCCCGGAAATTTAATTATTCTGCGTGGTTCTGTAACTTCAAAATTTCACACATTGAGTGACAAATGAAAATTAAATCTATGTAATAATGTAAGCTTGATGTTTTATATTTATTTCCATTAGGTTGGGAAAAAGGATTTTCTGTTGTGCTTCTAAATTAGTGGCCACAATGTTATTATTATTATTATTTGGCTTCAGATTCATTATGGAAAGTGGTTTAAAATAAAGGAAGTTCGGATCTATATAAAATTTTGGCATTCCCTATGCTCATTTCTCCAATGATTTATCTCAAATATTGAGCGGCTGACCTGTAAGATATAGAAGTTGGACTAAGCTGAATGTAAACAGCTGTTTTATGAACATAGATGTGACCCTTTGTCTCACATCTGTGTCCTGTTCTGTGCAAATCATCTGTGCACTAAATCTAAGTAAACAATTTTGTACTAAACTTTGGGTGACAACTTGCAAGCATATTCTAGCCAAGAAAAAAATTGCCATGAAATTCCTTTCTAAGAGCTGTTGTTACTTACAATGTACTGTTCCTTACATTGTCATTATTGCACTGTTGCACTCATGAACGTTTGTAGTGATGATTCGTGATATTTTACAGGAAGATCTTGCGACAATGGGTGTGATGATCCGTCACTACAATAATAAAGAATTAAAGGGTTACGTCCGTGTATCTGTTGGTAAGCCTGAACACACAGATGCCTTGATGGAGTGTCTGAATCGTTTCTGTTGAATTTCTGGCGATGCCTTTTGGTCATTCAGGTTAGAAATATTCACATAATTCATGCAGAAATAGTCCACATAATTGTACTTGTAGTGTAAAACATGTTATTGAACTTTCAACTGTTCACGTTCTGTTTTATTGTTTTGGAAAGGAAGAAATATTGAGGTTTCTGTTGAATCCAAATAGATGTTTTATCTAAAGCTCGCGCGCACACATACATACATGCTGAGATTCATACCATTCTGGAAGCATGACATTTTTTTTATTGAACTTTCAAGTGTTCACATTCTGTAGTTTGTTATGGAAAGTAGGAAATATTGAGGTTGCGTTCGACTCCAGTTCCATGTTTTGTCTAAAATATATATGCATACAAGTTGAAATTCAAACCATTTTCATGGGACTCTTTTACTTTTATATTTTTTTGTATTGAACATAGTGTTTACACGCTACAAATGGAGGAAATATTGAGGGAGCTGTTTATCCCAATTTCATATTGTCTAAAGCACATATACATACACATTACATATATATATGTCTATATATATAAGAAGCGATTAATTGCTTGAGGTTTGTCCTTTTTTTTTCTTTTTTCTTTTTTTCGATTTTGCCCTTCATTTTGAATAATTTACTAATAATATAGCCTATATGTTGAGTGAAGGTTTTTCCGTAATTACGCAAGCATTCTTAGTCAATTATGCAACAGGTTTTTTTGTAATTACATAAACATTTTTAGTCAATTATGAAATAGGTTTTTTTCGTAATTATGCAAATATTTTGGGTGCCTCTATTTACACACCATAAATCCTTTCAATACACACCACTTGCTCTGTTCACACTATACACAAATTAAAACTTTTAATTTTATCTCAATACACCACTAATTTTTAAATAATACCAAATTATCCTTTTCTTCTCCAATTAACCCTAACCCAAATCCAAACCCTTACCCATCGCCAGCCGTTGACCTCCACCTCTCCCACTCTGTCACCCTTATCTGGCCCATCTTCTATCTTCATCTTCTTCTTCATTGTCTAGATCTGGAAACCATAGGGCTCTCTTTCTCTCTCTCCCTGCGGTGGAGGAACCAGGATATAAGAGGGCTGAGTCACGATGGAGAGGTAAGGGAGATGGATCGCAATGGCAAAGGTAGGTGATAGAGTTGTTCACGATGGAAAAAAGGGAAGCGGGGTTGTTTACGATAGCGAGATAAGGGCATACAACGGTGGAGTAGTGGACTATGGAGCTGGGGAAGGCGCAATAGGCCTAGGGAGAGAGGTTGGTGGTAGTTGCGATGGCGAGGGTTGATGGCGATGGCGACCAGAAGCAAGGGGCTGCGGTGGCAATGGTGGTGGCAGCAGCCTGCAGTGGTTGTCAATAAGTTAGGGTTTGTGGATGAAGGAGATGGAATAGAGATGAGGGCAATTTGGATATTTAATTGAAGGATAAAATTGTAATAAAAAAATTATGAATAATGGTGTGAATTAAGAGTAATTGAGGTGTGTAAATAGAGTCACCCAAATATTCTCGATCAATTATGGAACATAAATATTTTACTTTTTGACAAATTACAAATGCACTCATAAAGTTTGATTAAAACATAAATCGGTCTTATAATACTAGAAATTATAGCTATTGTTTGTTTTAAATTTTAATTTTACACTACTCAAGGAAAAAAAAATATATATATTCTCCTATACAATAATAAATTATCAAAATTGTTTATTGAAAAATATTTCTCATATTATGAAAAATTGTTGATTGACTTAATGATTTATTTATTAACTAAATGGTTAACTGAAAATTATTTTTTATATTATTAAAAATTGTTAATTTACTTAATGATTTACTTATGAATAAAACTGATCATTTGTTATGAGAATATGATTTATGTATTAATAAAATTAGTTATTTGTATATGTATATATTTTCTTCTGTTTCTTTATTAGTTCAGTGATACATCTTAGTAGCTTTTTTTTAGATGTGAGAATTATTTTAGTATTTGTTTTATATTTATCTGTTGAGAAAAATTACACACTATAATTTTGTTTTATTTATTTATTTATTTATAAATTCAGAAAAAATGTTAAAAATTCATAAATTTACGCAAAATTATATGGTAATAGAATTGAAATCGATATCATTGCGTATAATAAATCAAAAAATGATACATATCATATCACATAATATTATTAGATATTTAATGATTTTATGCTATTTAATTTCGTAAAATAATAGTTGAAATTTTTAAAAAATTATGAAAATATAAAATTTAAATATATTGTAATAATAATCCGTGTCTTACAGATGTCTATATAAACTAGTATATATATATATATGTATAAACAACGATGGAACCGAACCGACAGCTCGAGAACAGCTGAAATTTTGGGTTTCAGTCATTTTTTTCATCAAGGTATGTGATCTATTTCAGATCTGAAAAGTTTTACAATACTTACCAACCGAAATGACAAAAATATTATATTTAAATACTTTTAATATTCTTATTAGCATTAGACGATAAGTGACCAATGGTACAGCTCTTAAGAAGTTCGAGAGGAAGGCATTTATAAAGCAATCCCCACCCTCTCTTTTGATTTATTCTGATATTCTACAAGTTTATATACAATCTTTTAAAAACCACTCGTTAATTTTTTACATTAGGAATTGTTTGAAATGTTTTAAATAAGTGTATTTTTTTTTATCTTTTTGAATTAAAAAGTTGAGAAAAAAAGATGGATGTTTGGATTAATTTTTTGACTTTTTATAAAAAAATGTGTATTAAAAAATTATATAAATTAGTGTATAGGAAAAGTTTTGATAGTGTAGGTTGTATGGTGGCAGGCTGGCAGCAAGGTTTGCAGAGTGGTGTAATAGGAAATGGTTGCCTCCTTTTCGGGCAACTAGTTAGACGGTGCTCTTTAGCCAGTGGAGGTTCATCACGAGTCCCGTTTTATTAATCGGAACCGGTCAATGTGTACAACTTGTCAAGTATTATATATTTGTACAAAATTATGTTGATCGGATATCTATAGCTATCTGATTGGATTAGCTTTTTTGTCAACCGTTAATTATAACATCATTCATTTTTTATACAAAATTGATTTGATCATATAGTTAGCGATATCCGATCAATGTGATTTTTTACAAACATATAGTACTGTATGAGTTCTATACATTGAACGGTTTGGATTATCAAAATGAGACTCATGGTGGGCCCCCATAGGCCCAACATTACCATCAAACTTAGTGAATATATATATATAATTTTTTTTTGTTCCTTTCATTGTACTTTCCCATAAATTCAGTACCTTTAACAGTGTAAAGTTGGTTTGTATTAAAATATTATGTATATTAATTTTTTTATATTTTTAATTTGTGAATAGTGATGATTTTTTAATTTTTTCAAATTTTTTAACTTTTTAGATTTTTTCTAACATCCTAGACGAGGGCTAAATTAAAAACTGACAAAAAAGTGAACCGTACCAATGTGGGTCAGTTACGGTTCCTCATCTAACAAAACTAAAGAGTTTGCTTCGGTACCAAATTTTCCCTCAACACCAACCAAATCAAACAGATTATTCTATATCTGAACATTATCTCTATATAATTCCTGACGTTTTATTCAGCATCTAGCCATTTAGAAAGTCTCTACGTGCCAAAATACTAATGTCAACCAGTTCTCAGAGGGAATATTGTATTGGGAGAGACTTTAGAAACCACTTAACAAATGTTTTGCAAGACAAATCACCGTCAGGAAATCTTCATATATATTTTTTTCTTCAGTTAATTGTTTATATCAAAGTACCTGTCACATGATGGATGACATCAAGGTGGAGAGATCAACCAGGTAGCACTTGACAGCCTTGACCTATAACACCAGTGGTCACCAAAGCACCTACAAATATGCAGCAACTAGGTTAACGAAAACTATTATTTGGACATATTTATATTTCATTAAGAGTACGAAAATATGAAGCAGATCGAACATTTACGCTGTGTTTGGATCAATGATTTGAGTAAGGAAACGCAAATGATACCATCTTTTTTCCTTCCTCTTTACAAATCTCTCTCCAAATCCTTAATTCAAACACATCTTGACATTTAAAAAAAAAAATAGCAATACTAGGTATCATGAAAAACCTTTCATGAAAATAATCATGAAAATTTTGTGACTTTTGGATTATACTTAGAATAAAGCACCACACACTAATCAAGGTAATCCAAAGATCATAAATTTTTCATGATCATTTTCATGAAAAAAATTTGATGATTCCTAACTTTTCTCAAAAAAAAAAAAAAAAATAAAGAAATGTTTAAAACAAGAGATTCATTTACATGTTAGTTTTGAAAAAATCAACAATTTTCTCACCTCTGTTCAGTTCTCTTAGGTAAAGCCAGAGAGAAAAATTGGCTTCAATCAAACCAGTCGGCAACTGCTGCGACAGCATATATCCACTGTTCGGCTATTTTTTAACGGGTACCAAAATAAAGTCATTCTTCACTAAGAGGAAACATTATAATATATCTGAATGAAATCCTCAAATCCTCGTTTTATTTCAATTAAATTGCTGTGATCTCTTAAGCCAGAACAGCCAGCCCTGAAAGGTGATCTATACTTTTGTTTCATCTGTTATACCGTGCTTGTCAAAAGCTCTGTTGTCATTTTAATGCTTGTTTTGGTATCAGCACTCACATGTTGGTCTCTCATGACATCAGCTGTGGTTGTTCTCGTCCCCAGAAGGGGAAAGGGGGTGTTGCTTAAAGTTATTAACTTGTCCTTTTTGGACCCGTCTGAAGACGGCTCTGTATCAGACAAAAACCTTTTAAGCTGAGACTGCTGACGGATAATTCGGCCCTTGTTCCAACCAGGGAAGCGAAAGGATGACGAAACATTATCTATCAGAAAAGAATAGGTAGCACTTGCAACAGGGAAATCTCGTGTTATTGAGCTCTTCTCCATTTGCCCCCGTCTGGTTAACAGAGAAATAAACCATTGTCATTTGTAAACCAAAGTATCTTCAAGTTGTTCCGAGAAGGAAAAATGACGGTGAGTGATGAAGAGGAAGAAAAAACTTACACTACAACAACAGGTTGCCAATTGAGGAAGATTCTCCCCATTTTTGAACATTTCATACATGTTATTGAACCAAACAGATAATGCTGTGCAAGCACCAGCTGCCCACATCCTGTAGAATCATCAACATCAAAATGACAATAAAACTAAGAGTAATGCTATACATACCACATTTGGTTTATCATCTCATGTGTCATTATGGTATCGGCTTAACAGGTCTAGGTCCAGGTCCCATCACTTATGCATATTACCAATATAGTGATAACACATCACATGCTAACTCAAATTATCAAATGTGGTAGAAAAGTGTGATATGTGTAGCATTGCTTTAAGATAGTGTTTGGTTCACTGGAATGAAGGTGGATTGGAATAGAATTGTTATTTTTTAGTGTCCTTATGGCAGGCCCGGCTTAACCTTTAAGCCATCAAAGTCAATGCTTTAGGCCACAAAGGTTACTAAGGCCCCAAATTTTCAAAAATTATAGTTAAGGCCTATATAATTTTGTCATTTTCTAATTAAAAAAAAAGGCTCCACCCATTAAGAAAGAAGGTCTAAAATTGTTATTTCAAATAAACAATATTATACAAATAAATATTTTTTTTACTAGCATATATATATAAGAAGCTCTTTGCTGCTTATGGCTTATCTTATTATTTATTTATTTATTTATTTTCATTTTGAATAATTTACTAAGAGTGCTGCTATTAGCACCACATAAATTATTTTAGACCTCCTAATTTTTAATCTTTTTTTTTATTACAGTAATAACCTCAAATAAAATTACTAAAAAGGATATCATTAATTTTGGGGTACCCTATCTCACAATTAAACCTACACACCCACTATATCATGAATTAGTGCTTATAAGAGCACCCACCTCCATCACCACCCATCCATCTTTCCCAAATCCCACCTTCAAAACCTACCCACCCTCAAAACCTTGAAAACACTTTGACGATAATATTCCGGCGGTAACAGTAGCAACTATTTGATTACTTATACTTCTCTGGCAATGACAATATTTCGGCGGTAACAGTGGCAATCCTTTGGCGGAATACAGGCCTGAATATTACATATTTATTCAGGATGGCATTCCCGAACAAATGAGTATTGTTCGGGGATACAGGTCTGAACATGAAATTTTTTTAACACATTGAACAGTCAAAATTGCCAACGCTTGCAAAAGTTTTTATTTTTTCAAGTTTGGAAATATAGGCCCGAACATTACTTATTTGTTCAGGAAAGCATTCCCGAACAAATAAGTAATGTTCGGGAATGCAGGTCTGAACATGAAAATTTCTTAACACATTAAATGGTTAAAATTGTTCACGCTTGCAGAAGTTTTCATTTTTTCAAGTTTGGAAATCCAGAACAAATAAGTAATGTTCAGGAATGCAGGTCCGAACATAGAAATTTCTCAACACATTGAATGGTCAAATTTTTTTAACACTTGTAGAAGTTATTAGAAGTAGCCCAAATCTATTATCAGATTCAAAAGTTATTCCTTCATCGCGTAACTTTGATAATATTGCCGCGTAGTTCTCTGCTGAACTCACAATTTTATAATATTTACTAACAAAACCAACCAAACCAATTATTATCATTTTTTTTCCTACAAAAGAAGAAATTATTACGAGAAAACTAAGAAATTATATACATGCATATATATATATATATAGAGAGAGAGAGAGAGAGAGTGAGAGAGAGAGAGAGAGAGAGCATATCAACTGTGATAATGGTGGATGAGGCAGTAGAGACAATAATCATATTGGCTCTTCTTTTTATTGGTGGGTCTTGTTAGGGTTTTTTGGAAGAGGAATTTTTTTAAGGGTGTGGGGGGTATGCATTTGATGGTTGAAATGTTTTCATAAGGATAATTTTGGTATTATTTGGGAGGGGCGGAAAGAAATTTTGAGGGTTTCAAAATTTATAAGTGGGGGCCCAAAGAAATGAGAGGTCCAAAATAATTCATGGGGTGCTAATAGCACCACTCTTTACTAATGATGGCCTAATTGTTGATTTTCCCATTTTACCCTTTTCCTTGGTAATATAAACCAATATTGGTGGTACTAATTTGAATGAATATTTTTTTCGTAATTACGCAAACATTCTTGGTCAATTATGAAATATAAATTTTTTAGTTTTAGCAAATTACAAATATACCTATAAGGTTTGTTTCAAATATGAATTTAACACAATAATCAGGAAAAAAAAAAAGGAAAATTTACCCATAAATCCTATGTTCTGAAAAGTTGAACCATTTAGTCCTAAAAGTTTTCTTATGCACCATTTAGTCCCATTTATACATCATCATCAAAACAACATCAAACACCATCCGATATTTTTGATGTTTGTGGATTTAAAGTTCGAACATCTGATTCAGCCCTAGAACCACCGTCGCTCAGCCCTAGAACATCAGATCCATGTTTACCCAAGAAGTTTACATGTTTTTTCTCTCTCACCCAAAGAACATCCAATGTCCCAATTTCTTTTTCTCTCTCAACCCAAATCCCAATTCTACGCTACCAACAGATCCAAATCGAATAGGCTTCTTCGCATGAACTCTCTAAGTCACATGATAGTGGGACTGCTTCTTTTCAACTACCGACTTGGACCCATCAACAGAAAATGGCGCTGTGGCGGCGTTGTGGTGGTGTTGATTGAAGCCCATAGCCTGAGGATGAGGATCGTCGCAGTCACCACCGTCGCTCAGCCCTAGAACCACCACCGCACAAATCCACTGCCGCAGCGGAACAACAACACAACAGCAGATTCAGGACATCATCAAGATGTTGCTCTGGTTCTCTCTCTGCGATTGTCGGTGGTTTTGAGAGGGAGAAGTCGTGGTGGTTATCCGTGAGGGTGTGGCGGTTTCCGGTGAGAGTTTGGTGGTTTTCCGATGGGGGAGAGTGAGGGGAGTGGTCGGGGTGGGAGGGACCCACACCAAGCCGATCTACTCCGCCACTCTGATTCAGTCCTCGGAGTCTACGAAGACACCGTCTACACCATGAATGTGGGTGATTCGCATTATGATCTTCTGTTCCCATTCGGGTTTGGTCTGACAACTCAACCTGTGAAGAATTGATATCGATGATTCACAATCGCATCTATTATCCTCTGCTTTGTTCTTGGAAAACTAATTGTTTTTAGTTGAGTCGTAGAGAAAAATTGCCTTTTTGGGTTCTTCTTTTTGGGTTTTAACCTAAACCCACAAAGAAAAAAGAAACAGATTGATCTTGTTGTTGTTGTGTTGATGTTTGATGTTGTTGGTTTTTGTTGATGTTTGATGATTTTTTTTTAGTGATGTTGGTGATGTAGTGGACTATGTTTTATGGTGTTTTTATGATGATGTTGAATTTTGATAATGTTTTTTTAGTGATGTAGTTGATGTTTTGATGATGATGTTTGATGTTGTTTGATGATGATGTTGTGATGTTTGATGTTGTTTTGATGATGATGTTTGATGTTTTTATAATGATGTTGTGTTGTTTGATGTTGTTTTGATGATGATGATGTTGTTTTGATGTTGATGATGTTTGATGTTTAATGGTCATTAACATTGGGATAGGACTTAACGGTTCATAAGAAAATTCATAGGACCAAATGGGTTACAAGATACAATTTTGGGATTTATTGGTGCATCACCCAAAAAATTAACTACTCTCCTATGTAGTAATAAATTATCAAAATTGTTTAATAAAAAATACTTTTCATATAATTAAAAACTGTTGATTGACTTAATATTTTACTTATTAATAAAATGGTTAATTGAAACATATTTTTCATATCATTAAAAATTGTTAATTGATTTAATGATTTATTTATTAATAAAATTGATAATTTGTTATGCGAGTATGATTTATTTATTAATAAAATGGGTCATTTGTATATATATGTATTTTCTTCTGTTTCTTTATTAGTTCAGTGAATTATCTTAATAAGTTACCATCATTTATTTATTTATTTTTCTATTAAGAAAAGTTACACACCATATTTTTTTTTATTTTATAATTTCGGAAGGAATGTTAAAGATTCATAAATTCACCCAAAATGATATGGTAATAGAATTGGAGTTTACATCATTGGGTGTATAAAAAATCAAAAAATGATACATATCATACTACATAATTATAAATCGAATTGTGTGAGATTTTGGAGGTCTCAAACATTTTCCAACAATGTGACGAGGGAGTTGGGTTTTATATCATTGGGTGGGTAAGAAATTAACAAACTTAACAAAAAAAATATTACTCCTAATTTCTCTCCTATACAACAATAAAATCACTAGAACTGTTAATTAAAATATATTTATGATATCATTAAAAACTATTAACTGACTTATTGGTTGATTAATGAAATAGGTTATTTTTATGTGATTAAAAATTTAAAAGGGTGTCATGTAAGTTCCAAAATCATAAGTTACAATTAATAAAAGTTGAATGATCATTCAATAATCTTCCGGTAAAATAACCATTCCTTATAATAGTGAATAAGAGTCCATTTTTAATGCATTCTTCATCATATTTGAGAAATAACATTTTAATTGATCATTCCATTCCAATTTCATTTCAGTGAATTGAACACTACTGATGAAACTCACCACATTGAGTAAGTATTGAATAACAAAATGAACTAACCCAAAATACACTTATATAAAACAAAAAATTATTGAATAATTAGTTTGGTGACTATTTGAAGTTGATATGGATTTAGACAATAGCACAAGTGGTCATGAAAAAACACTTGAGTGTTAAAAATATATTAACTTATACAAATTTGATATAATTATATTGGACTCTCTTAAAATTTTAATTTACATAACACTTAGTTTAATTTTCACCAGTAATTTGTTAATCATATAGATGTAATATATATATATATATAATACTAAAATGTATAATTTATTTTGTTTATCTTTGTGTCTTCACACTCTCTGCAATAATTTCGGTTATTTTAGTCTTACTAAAAAAGAAAAGAGTATAATTATGTTAAAATGATAGGACTTATTATATTTTTCCTAATTGCTATTATTTATAATACAATTTATATAATTCTATTATATATCTAATGATTTATTATATTCAATTTCATTAAACAATAATTTTATTTTAAAAAAATTATCAAAATACAAAACTTAAATTTATTATAATAATAACTTGTGCCTTGCACGGGTATTTTTAAACTAATATATATATATATATATATGCATACACATTAAATATTTAAGACATTTTGAAATACCCTAGCATCATAAACAAATTTGTTAGGTTCAGAGTTTGGTATGATGCCAGATTCTTGAAACAAAAATGAACTACCGAATTGCGTTTTTGTTTGGTAGTTGATAATATATCCAAACCATGTGCACGAGCATAGAATAATCTTGTTGTATAATTCTGTTGATCAAGTTTGCACTCCTCCAAACATCGTCGCTTTACTATCTGAAAACACAAATGTGAGCTAGCCGGAGGGTGTGTGCTGGAAACCTCTCCAATGCCTAAGTCAGCAAGTAGACAATAGACAATAAACTTTGTGTATTTGAGAATACGAATTGTAATACCTGTCCATAGGTTCTGTCATGAGCTTTTATAGATTCCACGTGGCACAGTCCTAGCAGGACTCTAACTCTCCTTAGTAGAGTTCTCCCCAGAGTCTCATACCTAAGGATAATGCTTATCCTTAGAACACCCTCCTCACTGCCGATCAACTGAGATGGCTCAAACCCTCTACCTTGGCTGATAGTACGATCAATCGAGCTAGCATGTCCCTGCCTTACGCTAGACAGAACCAAGATGGCATTCGACCGAGCTAAAACCTGTTTCGGTGCTCCACACTGGTTATACCTCGGTTCTTGATTACATCTAGTGCACCTATTCCTGGCCCTGGATCAATGTCTGTACGGCCCAAGACCGAGCTACTCAAGCTCTTACCACGGCCCACAGGGCGGCCTAACGAACAGAGGAGACCCTACCTAGCTCGACCCAATTTATATATAAATTACCCTCTCACCATGAATCTTTGTTTAATGATTGATATCTTAATGAAAAAATTGTGTGAATTGAGAAGTTTTGTGGGGTGTAAATAGAAATCATTTTCATTAATGTCTTGTCCTTCCTAAGAAGATGCTTTAATGGATTTTTTCCCCCTCAATATAACGATGATACCAATGACATGATATCACCATCCAATAGTTGTTGGTTGTTTTTTCTTGTAGGTATATGTGGCAAGGTGGTTACTAGGGTTCATCCCTTCCATATAAGTTTCTTATTGACTGGTAATACCATGTGTTATTGATAACGTGATATCATCGTTGTATTGAATTTTTACTTGCTTGGGTGATTCTCATTCCAAACTCTTCAATGGTTTTTGCATTTATGTCTTTCCCTTTGCCTAAAACCAGTCCCCTTGTCTTTGTTGCTACAACAAATTAAGAGACGAAATATCTTAGCTGTCAAAAGCAGTTTTTTTTTATTATTTTATTATTTTTTATTTTTTATTTTAAAACTACAAAATCGAACATTTTCATAGTGTGATTTATTTTGTCCTTAGAAGTATATTTATTAGTGATTTTTTTCGAATTTGTCACTAAATAGTATACATATATTTTAACTTTTTGGGACTTTTTTTTTTTCTCATGGTGACGCACATGATGATATGAATTGATCTCTTAATGTTTTGTGTGACAAATTTTTTACTTTTAGGTTATGTTTAAATCATGGATTTAAATCTCCGTTAAAATGAGAAGACAAATATTATTAGGTTGGTTCATGTGGGACAAATTAAAAATGGGTCAGACCTTTACGTAGAAATTGCGGGGGTTGAGTCTTATCCCTTTGCTTCCTTATGTATCTCTTTCCTCATTCCTTTCGCTATCTAGGCCGGTTGCATTCCCCTCTCCTTTCTGAAAAACTATTCAATGCTCCTTTATGCATGAGATACATTTAAGTCTTTTATCTTTCTTTCCATCTTCTCGCATGGGATACGTTTGGATTGTACTTTGAGTTTGTCTTTATCAATTGTCGGTTAAGACTGGGGTTTTCAATATCTCACATTCTCTTTCTTTCCTCTCATTTCCTTAACTTTTTCTGTCTTCTCTCTCTCTCTCTCTCTCCCTCTCCCTCCCATATTTATTTTTTGATAATAAAATTTTATGAAGAAACTAAAGCATTAAGGAGATGTATAAGAATACAAAGTGATACCCTCAAAAAAGGAGCACCACACACAAAGACAAACAAGAAACAAAAACAAAACTAAACCACTTAACTGATGAAATCATCTAAAAAATCTAAAAAAGTAAACAAATTTGAATTCACCCGCCTAGACACCCAATCACACAAAACATGGAGAAGCCGTGTTTCCAATCAAGACATAGAACGGACAACCTCCTGAAAAATACGATGATTCCTCTTCAGCCAAATGAGCCATATCAAACATAGAGGAGCCAATGCCCAAGACTTCCAACGCCTCTTCCCCACGCGACCCTTTGCCCAACTCCACAAGACCCTTAACACCCCTTCGGCTATACCCACTGCACCACAAAGTAGAAAATATAAGGTCCCACAAGTGAGAACCCATCGTACACTGTGTTAGGAATTAACCTTTCCTAACCAAGATCGGTGAGACACGAAATAAAAACAAGGAAGAAAAACGAATCAAACAAATTAGATACACAAGAACACAAGGATTTATGTGGTTCATCCCAGAATAGGGCTACGTCTACGTTTGCTGTGGTTTTCACTATGATTAGAAAAATACAACTCTCTCTTAACCTAAAAGAGGCGCCCCCTCATCTATTTATAAGTATAGAATTAGGGTTACACGAAAGCAACATGAGAATTATGAAAGTACCCAACAAATTTCAACCAGGGGAGGGGTAAACCACCCCTGGACCCCCTTTCTCCTTGGGGAGAGGCCCCCCTAAACCAACCATTGGACCCAGTGTTTGAGTGAACAGTACTTATCAGGGTCCACTGACCCAATACACTGAACAAGCAGATGGTCCATCGACTCTGCAGCCCCATAACACATACAACAATAATTAACTAGAATATGCCCCCGACAAACCAATTTATCAATCATCAGAATACTATCATAAGCCACTGTCCACATAAAGAAAGCCACCTTACAAGGAACACTTGTGACCCAAATTTGACGCCAAGGAAACTCCCCCTCTACACACCACACAATCCTCGATAAAATGAAGAAACTGAGAAAACACCCTTCGAACTTGGCCCTCCCCATATTTATTATAATCTTTTTATGGGAAACATGCTCAAAAATAGAAACAATGTAATTTTTAAGAAAAATAATAGAAAAATAAGAGAGGGCGAGGGAAGGGAAAGAGAGAGGATATTAATACACACCGCATGACTTTTCATTTTGTAGTTCATATTCGAATTATGAATTTTTGTCTAGGGTTGAGTGTGAAAATTTTAAAGTGTGTGAACTGAGAAAAAGTGGTGTGTCAAAATAAAAACTCTTCATATTTTCTATGTTGTGCAATTTTAACACTATTACCATTGAATTGTAATTTAAAAAACCCCATACAAAACTTATATGAAACATCATGATAATGTGTTATGCCAAAAAAAAACTAAAATTGTTCAAAGCCCACCATACAAGACTTTTTGAGAAGAACTTTTTTTTTAGTTTAATTTTTTGACTTTTTGGCTATTTTAACTTGACTAAAAAAGTTTCATTTGTGATGACCTTTTAGTTTTTTTGTAGTTTTGTGAGAGAAAAAGTGAAATGATTATAGTTTGGATTATTGACTTTTTAACCTATTTTATTTTTTAATGGGCCAAATTAGTCCTAACTATTTTGCCAAACGAAAGCTTAAAATAAAATTTCTTCCATTTACACCTATGATTAAAAAACAAAACAATATATAGATAAGAGTTGGATTTCCTCCGGTTTAGATTATGGACTAAAGGGTGTTATTCGGACCTGCCTGTGGGACCCATCATAGGTTTTGTTTCAATAATTCAAATTGTTCATTTTATAGGGTCGATCTGATAATCGTAACTTATTAAATTTATTATATTTGTGTATAAAAAAAATGAACGGCAAGTGTATTTTTAAAAATATACCATTTATTTTTTTGGTGACAAACGTTATAAATTAAATAAGTTACGATTATCGAATTGATCAAATTTTGTGTGTGAATGATATACATAAAGGACTATACAAAATGAACATTTTAGATTATCGAAACAAGAACCATGATGGATCCTACAGGCTTGGATAGCTCCCTCCAGTCCCAGTCCATATAGATATATAATTTCAAATGACAAATGATTTAAAGCCATTTTGCAAAAGAAAATGATACATAAACATCAAGAAGGTTTGAACATTTGCTAGTCTATCTAGTAACTTAAATGAAATTCAAATTGTACCAAAAAGAGAAAAAGAAGAAGAAGAAAGAAATGCAATTCAAATGGTTTTACAAACGTTTACCTCTTCTGGAAGTTCAACTTCCCTATGCAGAATGCAAAAGCAGAAGCAAAAACAATAGGGTAGAAAATGAGAATAGAGCCACAATAGGCAATTGATCATGGTGAAATCCAAAGTAATCTCTTAAGAAGTCCGACACGGTTTTAGTTTCTCCAAACACCATAACACGCCAACATTTTAAAAGTCACAAGATAAAATTTTAAAAGTGTATGATGCATGAATTTTCCAAATCTCAATTTTCCTATAATAATGTCAATGCACAACAATTCAATAGTTCACATGTCAACAATGAGAAGATTTTTCAATTCATAACCATCATCATCTCCAATTTTAGTGTAAAAGTCTCAAAGTCTAACTTTTCAACATCAAAGTCAAGTAAATAGACTTAATTTTTAGGTTCTAGAGGCCAATTGGGCAAAACTCCTTTTACTCTTCCAACCATTCATACACATTAGTATCACAAGAAGAATTAAGTAATGTATATGACGAATGAATTTAAAGTTTTCAATTTCCCCTAGGATGATTTTAATTCACAACAATCTAATAATTCATATTTCAACCTCAAAGTTGAATAAACACACCCAATTTCATGTTTTAAAAATCAATTGAGCAAAGCCCCTCTTTATTAAACAAGTTTCAAAACTAGGGTTTGTAGACAATTAGGGGTTTCTCTCTTTCATGAATTAGAGACTAATTTTCATCATCAACAACAATAATCCTCAATAATAGATAATTCCATCCATAATCATGAGTTATTGCCTACATCCTTCCAAATCATTTATTATCAAACACAATCTATACATATATATATATATATATATATATCTACAAAGGTGAATATCTAATGAAATTACCACACGTGGTTCTCAAATTAAAGATACCCCTACCTCAAAAATGGAAGTTTAAGATGGAAACCCACTTGAAATTTCAATGAAAATGCGAAACAATCGGTAGATTTCTCGAACTAGACTTGTTCTTCAAATTTTCTTGAAAGATCTAGGGTGGATTTAAAAGAAAAATTAGAGAAATCAAGTGTTTGGAGTTCTAGGGTTTCGGGTGTAAGATATGTATCGATGCAGCGGATAAACGGATTCGAGCATATCTTTTGTGTTAGAATCCGAAACGAAGAACCTTGTGGGTAAATCTCGTGCTTCGCAATTATGAACTAAAAACACCCAGCAATGGAGTGATATTACAGTATGAGTATCACCCACTCCAGTCACAGTGTAAAGGCTTGATCGTTCTCTGATGGGAGAGAATTAGAGAAAGAGTATTGAACAACATTATGGGGTTGGTATACACATAACGTATTTGAAATTATATATAAATCAGATGTATATAATCAGATATATAACCATCTATCCATATCTCCTATGGATAGGATATATGTAGATAGATAGCGAGTTATCCTAACAAATAGGATAATTAGGAAATCAAATTCAAATTACATGGGTAATTTGAATGGGCCATGGGTCATGCTACATGGGCGCCCAAATCCGGGTCCTATACCCGGCCTAATTTCCAACATCTCCCACTCGCACATGAGTTGGCATGACATTGCCACATCTCTATCTTAATCTCCCCAAATATTGAACAATCCCATACTAGTCAATAAACCGTGTGACCGTTGAGAAACACCTGCATGTGGGAGCTCTATACTAGAAACTCAAAATGAGTTAGCATAGGGACATCAACCCAAAAAGAATAGAAATAGTGTCTCATATACCCCAGACCTATCTAATTACACCGGTCCAAAAAAACATCTCTAATTCCTCAAAAAGAGCATATGTAGACACCCTATTTTTGATCGCCCTTAAGACTTGGGCGTCTTAGGTTGATCACTCGATGATGAAAGTTATGCTATACAAACGTTTGATTTCTTCAGCAAGAAGAGCTTCTAAATCCCCACCTTACACCCTATTTTAGACCAAAACTATTTTAGACCTTAAAATCCTTTTTTTTCAAAATATTTTTCCAAATGTTTCTACGATGTTCCGAGGCTCGCATTTTATTTAAAATGTTGCACTTTTTGGTAAACTGAGTAAGGACAAAATGGAAATAAATGAAAGAGAGGTGCACTCTTTGAAAAAAATCTTTAAAACATCTTATTTAGAGGTTTGGATTTGAAGAAAATAGGAGGGGAGGGAAGAAAACTAGTTGGGGAAAAAGTTGGGCATTAATTCATTAGGATAGAAATGATTAGCCTTCACAAAAATAGGCATATCTCTTTGCACACTTATAATTTAGATGTGTGGTTACCACTATTGGAAATTAGACTTCTGGGGTTTCAATTTAGACTCAAGAATCACCTGAAACCGAGTCCGGAGGAGGGAGATATGCCTGTTTGAAATCAGGCTTGAAAATAGGCTTTTGTTTGGCCGGCCACTAGTGGCTTGCCGGCCACTTGTGTAGAACTCATATATTTTTGTCAGCTGTCCCCCACAGGTGCATGCACTACACCAGCTATCTCTATATGGAAATTTCTGAGATATCAATCTATCTTTCTATATATAGATGACCACCCCTCTTGGTTTTAAGGTTACAAAAAATTCCAAAGGCTCAAATTCTTGAAAATCTCTCTCTCTCTCTCTCTCTATCTTGCAACCTACACACTCTCTCTCTACACTTCCTAAACCAAAAATTTAGCTCTTCTTGCTGAGATTCTTGAGCTCAAATCTTAGCCCTTGAGAGTGAGAACTTGTGGGTTTATTAACAAAAGAGTTACCTTGCTTCAAGAGGTATAATTTTGGCCATCTCTGCACTACTTATTTCCTATCTTTTCTTAGTGTTTTTGGGCTTTTTTACACTATTTTTATGGGCTGAAACTTGTGGTTTAAAGCTACCAAAGGTGGAGGGGTTAATCACCCTTATTTGAACCTTGTCTCCTAAGCTTTTGCCCTTGTGTTTCTCATCTCTTTATCAACTTTTTTTTAAAAATTTTTATCACTGATTTTCAGAGGTTTTTAGAGGCTAAAAATATGGTTTTGAGGTCCCAAAAATGGAGGGGTTAGCCACCTCTTCTTTGGCTTGTTTACTAGCTTAAATTCTCTATTATTTTAGCTTACTCATTTAGCTTTTTTTACCTCAATTCCAACACTATTTTAGCTTAATTTAGGACTGTTTTTATGTGTTAGTTTCATTTATGCTTTGTATTGCATGCTTGTAGTGTAATGGTCCTCATAGGTTTGGTGGTTTAAGCCTTAGCCACCAACCTATTTGAGTTGATAGCATTTATTTCTTACTTTCCATACTTGTGTTCACCTCTAAGCATCTCTGCAATCTCCCTCATTTCTTGGCCTTTTCTCTTTGTTTTGAGAGTTGCTTCAATAGGAGTGTTGTTTAAGCTTGAAGGGTGATATTGTGCTTAATGGTTTACTTCCTTTGGTGGTTCATTGCCAACGGCATGATCTCCTTTTCATGCCTAAAACAACATTTGGTTTGGTGCTTCCCTCCTTTAGTGGACTTAAAGTTCATTATTGGACTTAATTGACTAATGAATAGAAAGGTAATTAAAAGAGGTGTTAAATTGGAGTAAGATAATAAAATAGTTTGGGGTTCAATCGGACATTAATTGAACCCCGTTGAGTCTTGAAGCATTTCATACTAACTAGTGATGAAAATGGTTCAAGTTTCAACGTCAACTGCTTCCCTTGATCAATATCATGATAGGGAGGGGGTTCAGAAGTCTTTAATTGTGCATTTATTGAAATTCTATCCCTTGGTTCATAAGTCATCACGCAATGAAATTGCGTCGATTGATGGTGTGCGAATCAAGCCTACCCCTCCTTTGAGCTGTTTGATGATAAGGAAAGGCAGGGTGGACAAACATCCCGTGAGAATGCTCTGTTTATTTTCTATTGCAGTAGGAGAAATCCAACATTAGTGGCCGGTAGGCCACGTTTACTGGGCGACAGGCCACTATTAGTGGCCAGTCGGTCACTACTTCTGGCTTGCTAGCCACTTTTTTCCAACAAAGCAGTGTACTGTTTCCTGTAGAACAGAGCAGAAACTGAGGTAAAAAAATCAGTGCAATCTCCTGATTGTGCAACAGAACCATTCCGGTAGCAAAACAGAGAGCAATTTCGGGTGAAAATCCACATCCATGCATGAACCATTCCTCAATTCTCGGGATCCGTAATGTTGTAGTAGTAGTATGTTGTACTAAAACTAGCGGATTTGTAACTAATTAGTTAGTTTAGTTAGAATAGCTAGTTAGTTTTGTGTTGTACTTAATTAATTAGCTAAAGTAGTTAGTTAATTTATTTCAATAGATTAGTTAATTCGTAGTAATTAGCTAGGGCATTCATTCGAACCCTCTTGTGCGAGGGCAAATATGCAATATGCAAATATGCAAATATGTCTTCCAACCACACGTTTTTCTCCCTTTTATTTACTTACTTATAATGGGTAGTTTAGAACATCAATTTTCTTTTAGCATCTCACATGTTTGCATCCACTTGTCTTGCATGAATCGAGGCTCGGTTCATCAGTCTAACAAGCATTGTTGTTTATTACTTCGTTGAATACGTGTTTAAACGCATGTTGTCAAATTGATTCACATGTTATATTAGTAGCTGAGCTTGTTAATTGCATCTTGCACGTGTTGCCGTAGTCATATTGAATTAATTAGGGGCACGCTTGCTTTCTAATTATTTTGCTTGTTTTGGGTCGCCTCGGAGTACTAGGTGAGCATTTTATTGCTTTAGCATATTGCATGAGTGTGATTGTTGCCATGTCTAGCATGCTTACCATGAGGCTAAGTGTTTAAATGCTATACTTGTTTGAATGCCTGTGGATGAAGGCTAATTGCTTGAATTAGGATAATTTGGGTAATGT
The DNA here is from genome assembly GCA_036172215.1 of Camellia granthamiana. Lineage (NCBI taxonomy): Eukaryota > Viridiplantae > Streptophyta > Magnoliopsida > Ericales > Theaceae > Camellia > Camellia granthamiana. The sequence goes on from CM069904.1 coordinate 20,449,462, forward strand.
ACATATGAGATCACTTTTTCAAGTGTACACATTCGAAACAATTTTCAAAAACATACGTGAAATCGAATGTTCCAATTTTTGCAAATTAGTTTATACTTGTGTGCAACACAGAGTAATGCTAGCCTAATAATCGGAACAAGAGCATATAATATAAATAAAAATCATATCATGATTAGTAGAGGCCGATCTTTGATCGGGCGAGTGAGGTGCTCAATTCATGACCTTCCCTTCTCGTACCTAAGTTCCCGAGCCGAGATATTTTGATAATGACGGATAAGTGGCCTTTGGCACGAGTCTTGGGTTTCCTAAATTTTCCAAAGACATTTAGGTGACGGCTCTGTAATTTGGCAAAGCAGTCCATTTTTGACATTTTGATTCAAAATCGATTTTCCAAAAGAATTGTAGGATTTGGACTCATTTGTGTTTATCTATTTCACATTGCACTTATCGAATCAGATTCAGAACCATGGGAGTCTGAACTGTAGGGCTAGTCGTATCCGAAAGGAGCACGAAAAGTCAAGCTACAGTTTCTGGCGACTCCGTTAGGGAATTTAGAGAACTTGACTCGAACTTCATGATATGAAATTTTATCTACACTTATATGTTCTTTACATTGCATTTGCATTGGTGCGCTTAAGTCACTGTGTTTGCCATCTGCTATTCCTGGACGGTTATTGGAGCCTTGCCCAAAAGCTTGCCAAAAGGCTGACCAGTCATGGGCTTTGCCATGTTGGGAACATAACCCTTGGATCTGGATTATCGCTGTACTGCTTGATCCTCCTTTTACTTCTTGGTGTTAGGTGTGAGAAGTATATTAGGTAGTCTTGCTGAGGTACCCTTTTTTGACCATTTGGCCTAGCTACATATAGTAAAGCCATAATGACTTTTCCAAACTAGAACATGATGCTCCCTCGTATGCAGGATTGTGTGATACCGCTTGTTTGAGTAGTAAAACTGTAAATCACTCCAAAGCTAGGACAAGGAAACCCTAAACCTCTCATAGGGGTGTTTTGAATGCTTTTGTGCAAAATGTGAAATCTTTGGCAATGTGTGATGCAATCTTGGGAGAGTCTTAATCTTGAGGTGATTCCTTTCAAAACTTGAGGATCATATCAGAATCAAAATTTGGGTTGAAATCCAGGGGTTTATGTTTGATATGGGTGAATTTTCAGCAATATGAAAACCAGGGCCCAAAATTGTATCTTGCTTTGTTTTGACCAGCATACCCGGTATCCTGATCTGATGAGGCATTCGTTTTTAATGCTAGGTTTGTCTGAGCCAAAGAAAGAGCAGTACCCAACTCAGCAAAGGCCCAATCCAATCCCACCCGGAAAGCCTTAACCCATCACAGTCCATCCAATTTTAGAAAAAACCCACTTAGCAAAGGTCCAGTCCATCTGATCCATAAAAGGCCAACTCAGAAAAGATCCATGCACTACCGAAAGACCCATTCTAAAACACCAATCCAGTCAAACCCGTTTAGACTAATCCAACTCAGATACATCAAGTATAACCAGGTCGAAATCCTTGTTAGTCAGCTTTCAGCTTACACACATCCATTTCCCTGATTGCCAACTCAGCAAGACTCATGATGATACAGAGTCCAGAAGAAGTTGTGGCCATGATAACAGCCCTAAACCCGGGAATTGCCATGCATGATGAGATCAATGCTGAAATGCAACGCCTATCTGGGGCATCTATCACATTTCCAGTCCTGGGCTGCTAGCCAAACTTTGACCCATCTCCGCCAGCTGAAGATTTGCAAGGTCCAGATTCTTGAGAAGGGTTAGCTTAAGCTTGAGTTTTCAGACCCCTGGTGCAGCCTAATAAGGGGCTTTATCCCCTTGATATTGATGATTTCGACTCAACCTTGTTAAAACTTGCTAACCTTGAGAAACAATTCAAAAAGGCACAGTGAATTAACTCCATTCCCGACATTGAGGATGGGTACATGGAGGCTGTCGTAAGGCTCCTAGACAAGCTCAAAATGCCACACATTGATTGTTTCGATGGGTTTGGAGATCCTATGGTACATATCTGGCTTTTCTTGGACGTCCTGAAACTGATGGACCTAACTAAGCCTCAGAAACTCTCTCTATATAGAAGAATCCTGTCGGGTATAGCAGCCACTTGGTACGCCAAGTTGGAGGATAAAATGAAGTAGGACTGGGAATATTTGGCTGAGGCATTTGTCAATCAGTATTTTTACAATACCCAAATTGAAATGACCACCCAAGAGTTTGAAGTAACCCACTAGAATCCTAAAGAATCTTTTGTGGAATTTGTTGCAAGGTGGAGAGCAAAGGCAGCACAAATGACAGATTGACCTTCTGAGAGGGACCAAGTGTAGATAGTGGTGCAGAACCTTGAGCCTGATATGTTCTAAAAGTTAATAATCGCTCCACTGTTCAATTTCAAAACTTTGCATGAATTAGGGGTTCAGATTGAGAGTGCATTCAGCAAAGGGATTATTTCCAGAACAAGCAAACCAATAAGGAGGGTGTTTTCTGGGAGCACTATTCCCAAACCCATTGAAATCAATACTGTTGCCGCCACTCCCAAAACTGCCAACCCGTTTGCCAATACAAGCCCACAAAAAGTCGGCCCACCCCGAGCTCAAGGTAGAACTTTCATCCCTTCCATATGAGCTTAACCATCGCACTAAAAGTCCTGATGGAAAAAGGGGTATCTCAAGGTAGAACTTTCATCCCCTTCACTCACGTCATTTCATGACTCTGAGCTCTGTCAAAGAGTGGCAACTGTAGACACCCCATTTTTGACCGCCCTTAAGACTTGGACGCCTCAGGTTGACCACTCGATGATGAAAGTTATGCTGTACAAACGTTCAATTTTTTCAGCAAGAAGAGCTTCTAAATCCCAACCTTACACCCCATTTTAGACCAACTATTTTAGACCTTAAAACCCACTTTTTTCAAAATATTTTTCCAAATGTTTCTACGATGTTCCGAGGCTCGCATTTTGTTTAAAATGTTACACTAGTGGAAATAAATGAAAGGGAGGTAAACTCTTTGAAAACAATCTTTAAAACATCTTATTTAGAGGTTTGGAGTTGAAGAAAATAGGAGGGGAGAAAAGAAAACTAGTTGGGGAAAAAGTTAGGCATCAATCCATTAGGATATAAATGATTAGCCTTTACTAAAATAGGCATATCTCTTTGCAAACATAGAATTTAGATGTAATGCCACCACCATTGGAAAGTAGACTTCCAGGGCTTCAATTTAGACTCAAGAATCACCTGAAACTGAGTCTGGATGAGGGAGATATATCCGTTTGAAGTCGGGCTTGAAAATAGATTTTTGTTTGGCTAGCCACTAGTGGCCTGCTGCCCTTTTTTAGTGGCCTGCCATCCACTTGTGTAAAACGCAGATATTTTTGCCAACTGTCCCCCACAGGTGCATGCATTGCACCGGCTGTCTCTATATGGATATTTCTGAGATATCAACCTATGTTTCTTTATATAGATAACCACCCCTCTTGGCTTTAAGGTTACAAAAAATTCCAAAGGCTCAAAGTCTTGAAAATCTCTCTCTCTCTCTCAATCTACACACTCTCTTTCTACACTTCCTAAACCAAAAATTTAGCTCTTTTTGTTGAGGTACTTGAGCTCAAATCTTAGCCCTTGAGAGTGAGAATTTGTGGGTTTATTAACAAAAGAGTTACCTTGCTTCAAGAGGTATAATTTTGAGCATCTCTACACTACTTCTTTCCTATATTTTGTTACTATTTTTGGGCTATTTTTACACTTTTTTTATGGGCTGAAACTTGTGGTTTAAAGCTACCAAAGGTGGAGGGGTTAATCACCCTTCTTTGAACCTTGTTTCCTAAGCTTTTGCTCTTGTGTTTCCCATCTCTTCATCAACTTTTTTTTTTAAACTTTTTACCACTGAATTTCAGAGATTTTTAGAGGCTAAAAATGTGGTTTTGAGGTCCCAAAAATGGAGGGGTTAGCCACCCATCCTTTGGCTTGTTTCCTAGCTTAAATTATATATTATTTTAGCTTACTCATTGAGTTGTTTTTACCTCAATTTCAGCACTGTTTTATCTTAATTTAGGACAGTTTTTATGTGTTAGTTTCATTTATGCTTTGTATTGCATGCTTGTAGTGTAATGGTCCTCATAGGTTTGGTGGTTTAGGCCTTAGCCACCAACCTATTTGACTTGATAGTATTTATTTCTTACTTTTCATACTTGTGCTTAATGGTTTAATCTCTTTGGGGGTTCATTACCAACGGCATGATCTCCCTCTCATGCCTAAAACAACATTTGGTTTGGTGCTTCCCTCATTTAGTGGACTTAAAGCTCATTATTGGACTTAATTGGCTAATGAATGGAAATGTAATTAAAAGAGGTGCTAAAATTGGAGTAAAATGGAGTAAGATAATAAAATAGTTTCGGGTTCAATCGGACGTTAATTGAACCCCATTGAGTCTTGAAGCATTTCATACTAACTAGTGATGAAAATGGTTCAAGTTTCAACGTCAACTGCTTCCCTTGATCAATATCATGATAGGGACGGGGTTCGTGAGTCTTTAATTGTGCATTTATTGAAATTGTATCCGTTGGTTCATAAGTCATCATGCAATGAAATTGAGTCGATTGATGGCTTGCGAATCAAGCCTACCCCTCATTTGAGCTGTTTGATGATAAGGAAAGGCATGGTGGACAAACATCCACTGAGAATGCTCTGTTTGTGCTCTGTTTATTTTCTATGGTACCAGGAGAAATCCAACATTAGTGGTCGGCATGCCACTTTTACTGGGCGGCCGGCCACTACTTCTGGCTTGCCAACCACTTTTTTCCAACAAAGCAGTGTACTGTTTCCTGCAAAATAGAGCAGAAACTGAGGTGAAAAAAATCAGTGCAATCTCCTAACTGTGTAACAGAAGCATTCCGATAGCAAAACAGAGAACATTTTTTTGGTGGAAATCCACATCCATGCATGAACCATCCCTCGATTCACGGGATCCGTAATGTTGTAGTATACTTAAAGTAGCGGACTTGTAACTAATTAGTTAGTTTAGTTAGAATAGCTTGTTAGTTTTGTGTTGTACTTAATTAATTAGCTAAAGTAGTTAGTTAATTTATAGTGTTGTAATAATTAGCTAGTATAGATAATTTATTTCAATAGATTAGTTAATTCGTAGTAATTAGCTAGGGCATTCATTCGAACCCTCTTGCGCGAGGGCAAATATGTAATAATGCGTGTATGCCTTTCAACCCCACGTCTTTCTCCCTTTTATTTACTTGTTTATAACGGGTAGTTAAGAATACCATGTTTCTTTTAGCATCTCACATGTTTGCATCCACTTGTCTTGCATGAATCGAGACTCGGTTCATCATTCTAACAAGCATTGTTGTTTATTACTTCGTTGAATATATGTTTAAACACATGCTATCAAATTGATTCACATGTTATATTAGTAGCCGAGCCTATTAATTGCATCTTGCATGTGTTGCCTTAGTCATATTGAATTAATTAGGGGCATGCATGCTTTCTAACTATTTTGCTTATTTTGGCTCACCTCGGAGTACTAGGTGAGCATTTTTTTGCTTTAGTATATTACATGAGTGTGATTGTTGCCATGTCTAGCATGCTTACCATGAGGCTAAGTACTTAAATGCTATACTTGTTTAAATGCCTGTGGATGAAGGCTAATTGCATGAATTAGTATAATTTGGGTAATGTACATATGAGATCACTTTTTCATGTGGTGCATATTTGAAATAATTTTCAAAAACATACACGAAATCAAATGTTCCAATTTTTGCAAATTAGTCTATACTTGTGTGCAACACAGAGTAATGCTAGCCTAATAATCGGAACAAGAGTATATAATGTAAATAAAAATTACATCATGATTAGTAGAGGCCGATCTTTGATCTGGCGAGTGGGGTGCTCAATTTATGACCTTCCCTTCTCGTACCTAAGTTCCCGAGCCAAAACACTTTGGTGATGACGGCTAAGTGGCCTGTGGCACAAGTCTCAGGTTTCCTAAATTTTCCAAAAATATTTAGGTGGTGACTCTGTAATCTGGCAAAGCAGTCCATTTTTGTCATTTTGATTCAAAATCGAATTTCCAAAAGAATTGCCGGATTTGGACTCATTTGTGTTTATCTATTTCATATTGCACTTGTGGAATCAGATTCAAAATCACGGAATTCCGAACTGTAGGGCTAGTCATATCCGAAAGGAGCACTAAAAGTCAAGCTACAGCATGTTTGACCCTCTCAATTCTTGCAATATATTTACACTCAATCCGCCTCTCATACAGAGCGATGTGAGTTGCTGACAGTGAATATAAAACAGTGGTGTAACACTAGATAATCTTCCTTTTGCCCTCATGCCATTTAGTTTAGGATTGACCGCTTTCCCAATGATGTCCCTTAAGGCCGAATTATACATGACCGCAGGCAACATACCAAAGTAGTAGAACATCAACCCCTTACCTTATGACATAGTCAAAGTTCACAAAAGGGTACATAAGTGAAAGCCATATAAATAATGACACGTAAGACTCGTACGGTGAGGAAATAGGGATCCATTCTCTCACCTCATTACTTGGTTGCCAAGCACATATCGTATGAATACATACTACGATGGAGTAACTCTTCCAAAGAGTGACATCATACTCGATACACCGTACAGATCTTAGTCTAGTTGCTTTTTGGCGTCTAACCTGAATTCTCTATTTGCTCGTCTGCCAGGTGCCAAATGAGATCTCGCATCTGGCCAATCATAACAGGGACAACATGGAAAGTGGGTACTAATATCCATGTTTGGTCTTTAACACGACCTCATCTTGGTTGTGACCAAGGTGACATACATAGTGGACAATTTAAGCCGCTTTTGGCTCCAAATAAAATAAACCACTACTCTCATCCTTGCTCGCTCCTAAGCGCCAAGGGTGATTGCTCGTGTGAGTGAGCCAATCTTGCCTGCTTACATCATTATCTACTAATCATTATGACACAAAGCATAATAGTATCAATATCCCATAGTCTCACAACAAATAAGTGATCGATTGTAAAAACACAACCATAGTCTGCGTAATTCTAGATTCCAAACATAAGCTCTATCAGCACCTCTTGCGATAAGTATATACAATAGAATCCACCATGTGCACTTCACATGAAGTGGTTCAAGATCACTACTTGTGCAGTTACCTCTTTAAATATATTTTGGTAACCAATTTGCGTTCATTCAAGATGCGTCCAACAAGCGCATTGAATCTTACAAAGGGCAGATTTATACACTACCTGTAGAGCATCCTATCCACTGTCTAATAAGAAAGGTCAAAGTCTAAACTACTCAGTTGACCATTTACCAAAGATAACACTCATCATGTCGAATACACCCACATAGCGTACTTCAGGCTCCCACAACAAAAAAGATCAAGGAATATAGGTCATTTGTTTCTCCCAGAGACAATCTGAGGTTTCACTTAATAGCTGAGACTCTAGCTTTTACTGATAGGTAAGTTAATGGGTTTGCAATTTTGCATCTTGAATCATTCTAGGATATTCATTATGTAAGTCATCAAAGACAAACCGAAAATTCTCCCAAAACAATCCTTAAGGATCGTATATCCGAGCATATAAATTATATCACCCATGTCCATCATGTCTAAAATAGAGGACTGCCAACCCTAAGTGGCGATAACCTTATAAATTCCTGGCTCATAATGACTAAGTAAGGAAAAACTTCTTTTGGACTATTGATCATGCCTCAGTGGTCTTCATCGATCATCGTTGGCCTATTATAGCTCGACAAAATCTAAGAACCACTATTTGGATAACTGTTTTAGGCAGTAAAAGATTTATTGGAACAAGCAATCTTTTTGCGCTCCTAACTTTTCACCATAAAAGCAGAAGGTAAATCCCTACGGATCTACTTGTTCAATTCTCCAACGAGAAGTTGGGTCATAATGTCCACAAATCAAAGTTTTGAACTTATGTCAATCATAGCCTAAGTCAAAGTAACCTCACTCCACAGGAGGAAGTCTTCTCATGGTCTACACCTTCCTCAATGGTGCGACTTTTCGGTATCTAGCGAGCCTTATGCCTCAAAAAAATGACTATCCAAATCATATATAACTTTAGAACAGTTTCGCGTCATAGCTGAAAGTCAACCAAATCTTAGAAATGGTTAATCCTCAAAAACTTTGTCTTAAAATGTGAAACATTGATCCACTTTCTAAAAACAAGGGACTAGAGCTTTTGGCATTATCCTAGACTCTTTATCATTTTGCGGAGCAATCATGAATGTTTCTCTCTCAATCACCCAGTGATGATGTGAAAAATTTTCACATTCATTATCATGCAACTAAGAATGTAGAGTATTCTTCTCTAATGGAGTAATCCACTAGTAGGCATATTGCTCCCACTGTCCCTAGGATATTGGAAATTTCTTTTTATTCTCAACTAGGCTACATAAAGCGCTATACTTAGAATTCTCTATCTTATAGAGTTCCAAAACTCTATTCACATCACCTTTACTAAGAAAACTTTATGTGACTTAGTTACACTACCACAAAGCTGCTCATCTATAAGCACATGACCCAGAGGGTTTACATGACGGCATACAATAATGCACCACATGACCCTAAGCATTTACAAGACAACATACAATAATGCGCCCTAGAACTCTAGGTCTTAACTTCGCAACCTTATGAGAAGTAAAATAAAGATAAGCTGCTTGATGGTTACAGATCGCCCATAAAATGGCTCTCCACTAACCCATTACTCAAATAGAGCGTAAAATCTGAGATAAAGGGCACTTAGTTAGGGACATAGGCAACAAACTAAAGTGCAATTCCCAATTGGGAAATATATTGTGCCATCATCCACCTAACATAAATAATACTTAATTCTTTATCTCAACTACACCATTGTGTTGCTGAGTACTAGGAATAATCAATTTTCTAAGCATCCGTTTCTCTTCACAGAGCTTTTTAAAAAACAACTCAAATAGATACTCACTACCTTGGTCAAAACTAAAAGCACAAAAGCTCTTATCTAATTGATCTTGACCTCATATATGCAATGTCAAAAATCATCTCAAAACTTTTGACTTATGAGAGATCAAATAGTCTTGACTAAGATGCGTATCGTAATCTATAAATGTGTCGAGATTGGGGCTAGTTATCATACCCTTACACATATCCAGTCACAAAAATCATAGTGGACTAAATGCGCCAATACAAAAACCCTTCTGCCTCTTTCCTACTTATTTGTGCGCAACCATTGTGAACAAAGTTACACATTCACATGAGAGCAGGAGTGGGCCTGAGAGGGCCTACTCAAACCATCCATGTCATCTTCTCATTAATGTAATTAAGTATAATAAGCTACCGGTTCATGACCAATGTCATAAACTAATTCTAATCATCCTAATGTGTGAGTTCTCAAAGACAAGTGTAAAGGTTTAGGCCTAACTTGGTAATAACCCATGACTAATTCATGTTCACTAGATCATAAAAGGATGTCATGGAGATATCAAGTGCGTGTAAGTCGCAAATTTAAACTATTAAGTGCTAATCCCCTGCACCTTCAAGTTAATTTTATTGTCTATACACTTTACTACATCTAGTTGAAACATGACGAAACTCCTCTTGCCATCTCTGTTTCTCGTTTCATAGTTAGTTGCAATTAATTCTACTATCCACAAGAATGAGAGAATAAGCTATCAATCTATGACAGCTCCTAAAGTAACTTAAGCGAAATTAGGCTAAAGAGTCTAATTTAACACAATGCTCTCACGAGCGATGCGTCAAATTCTGAGAGTCATAACAACCTTGTCGGCCTTGACCTTTTCATTACTATGTTGCAACTTTTACGCTTAGTGGTAAACGTCATTCAAAAGCGTTAGCCTAGCTAAGGAATCATACATAGAAGCACCTTCTCATGTCTCACATTTAAGTGTGGAAACAGTAAGTGTCCAGACTTAGACAAATTGGCAATGCTAATAGATTTTGCAGCCACTAGGTACTAATCTTTTCACTTAGTGTTAATAGATTTCGCAGTTTCTAAGTGCTAATCTTTTAAATTCAAGTGATGCTTCAACGCACACTATTATAGTGCGTGAAATTTTGCTCCATCCACTCCAATCAGTTGGGTAGAGAGAAAAACATTGCTTATATTGGCTACTCGTCTTACACTTAATGACTAACTCATTTAAGCTCGCATTTCTTGGATGATATGACTCTTGAATGTTGCTTCATCCAATGATGCAACATTATTACAAGTCAAATTACTAAGTCAATCCACACAGCTCAATAGTCAAGATCATATCTAGATCTATTGAGGGCTTACTCATTTCACAACTCCAAACTCGCCAATCAAAACTACTTAGCATGCCGCTAACCATAGCGCACACATCAGTTTAACCACGGCAACTTTGAGTCATGTTTCCTTACTTTGGCTCAATTAAGGTTTAACCTAAAGTCTCCAAGACTTTTTGCACATCTAATGAATATGATTACATTGTTCACATTTGAACATCTCTACTAAGTTTAGGTTAACCAAATTAATTTCCATAAGCTGAGTCAATTTAGAAAGAGAAACAAAAATGCGCATTGGGATTAATTTGATTAGCATAATATAATTTTGCCACAAAAATCTAAATTAAATAGCGATAATATTACACAAGTCGCAAGATCGAAGATCCGCTATGCTCGTAATCATCTCTTGCCCGCAAGTGACAATTATCCAAAATTTAATTTAATTCATGCGCAAAACATTAGTTTTCGGAAGTAAATCTACAAAGATTTCTCTCAACTGAACAACCTCTCACAAACTATGGCATGTCTAAAGCATGATAAAATATTAATTCCATACAATAGCATCTCAATGTGAATTCATAAAAGAAAACATGCTAGAATATTTAATCATGGAATTGAAATTTACCAATATAAATAAATCATGCTATTTAAAATAATAACATACTACAAGTTCTAATCATTTAAAAGAACTTAACATGTTGTATACATTATTTAAATAATGCCATAACGTATTTCTAAAATTTTTGCAATTTTCTAGAATTACTAGTAATTAATAATTACACAGAAAATCAGAAATAAATATTACAGAATCTAGAAAAATACAAAAATTATACTAGTAAATAAGATTACATAATAGTAGTCTATTGTAAAATTTTTATCTCCAGAAACATAGTCATGCAACACCAAAAGTATTTTAAAGTAGAAATAATGAATTGTTATCTTAAGAAAAAGATTTTTTATTTTCATAAAATTTTGAAAATTTTTACAGTAGATAAAAAATTTAATTCTAAGTCCAACAGTACCAACTACGCTCAAAACAAGGCTATAACAAATTACTTATGCCATTTCAGAATTAAAAAAAAAAAACAAACAGAGCCTTAGCATCCAGCAGCCAAGCCAGCCAAGTTGGCGCGAAAAATGGCGCGACTTGGCTCGGCGCAGTGCATGGCGCGCGGGTGGACAGCGCGTATGGTGCGTGTGAGCGGGTGGGACGCGTGGCGAGCACGTGGTGAGCACTGGCGGCGTCATTCGGCACTTGAAGCGCACGCGCCGTTTTCCAGTGTGATTTTTGGTCCAATTTTGGTATTGCCGAACTCGATTTTCCAAAATAAAAATAATGGTGGTATCAAAAATGACATTTAATAAACACAAATGATAGGGTGTATTACACTCAGTCTAGTGAGAGTGGAAGTGCAGAAACTCTACACTTCTTCTTTTTCTTTAAGTCACCAAGAACTCAAAACGAACCCAATTTAGGGTTTGATTTTTCTCATCAACCGTAAGTCCAAATCCAACAAATAATATATGGTTTCGAAGGTGTCGAAACAAGGATTCTAAATATGTTAGATTTGTAGACTGAAATTAAAGCATGTAAAACAATCATGCAAGTAAAGTTTCGGGGAATATAAAATGGGTCTCTATTTTTCTTGAAATCTAACCGTTGGAGTTTCATAAACCTTTGTAGATATGTTCTACATAAAATGTACTACAACATATGTAAATTTCAGGTTGATCGGAGAAAGTTCAAAAAAATATTAATTTTCATGCATATATCATGTATATATATATATAATTATATACATATTTAATGCACAAAAACAAGCATGAAAATACCCTATTTTGCTCTGATACCAATGTAAGATATGTATCGACGTAGCAGATAAACGGATTCGGGCATACCTTATGTGTTAGAATTCGAAATGAAGAACCTTGTGGGTAAATCATGTTTTTCGCAATCATGAACTAAAAACACCCAGCAATGGAGTGATACTAGAGTATGAGTATCACCCATTCTAGTCACAGTGCAAAGGCTTGATCGTTTTTTGATGGGAGAGAGTTAGAGAGAGAGAGAGAGTATTGAACAACGTTATGGGGTTGGTATGCATATAACGTATCTGATATTATATATAGATCAGACGTATATAATCAGATATAAAACCATTTATCCATATCTCCTATGGATAGGATAGATATAGATAGATAGTGAGTTATTCGAACAAATGGGATAATTAGGAAATCAAATTCAAATTACATGGGTAATTTGAATGGGCCATGGGTCATACCACATGGGTGCCCAAATCTGGGTCCAATACTCGGCCCAATTTCCAACATCGGTATGGAGGAGAGGGAGGGAAGAGAGGAAGAAAGTATAAAGATTTTGGGCCAAAAAGTGACTTTAAAGTGCTAAAATTCACGTAGACTGCTTGAGCGGTCAAAAGTTCGGTCGAGCGGACTTGCTTTCAACACAGATATCCAAATTTCAAACAAGCATAACTCCCTTGTTTGAACTCCGTTTTAGGTCATTCTTATGTCCAAATCGAAACTCCGAAAACAAGCTTTCCAATGGTTCTAACCTCACATCCAAATTCAAAGTGTGGAAAGAGAAATGTGCAAAAGAGTGAAAACTACTTATGGGACAATTATTCAAATCAATATTTTTGTTCAATCTTACTTTATCATTATGATACAACCTTAATCAATATCCCAAAATGAACCAAAGAGGATCCAAATACAACAATAAGAGTGTCAAGAGTAATCTCACTGGTTCAAAAAGTACAAAGTGTTACACCATGCGTAAATAATCATTTTTTTTAACCAATGGAAATTTCATACTTGTCTGTGGTTAGATAGGAAGTCATGAATTTGACTGGTCATCTCCTTTCTAAGGCAATAAAAAAGAAAAAGGAAAAAATTTACTTCTCAAAAATTATTATACTTTTTTTATTTTATTCCTTAAATTTTTATTTAAATAATTTTAACTTTAATCTAAATTAGTTTGCTTTACCCTTAATCATTAATAGAATTAATATATATATATATACATTTTCAAATATCACGTCTGCAAATGCACGTATTTTCAAATTTACATTCTTTCATAGTAAAAAGGCAAACATCCAAATATCATGCAATAAAAGACAAAATTAATTACAAAAAATAAAATGCAACTAATTATAATAAACTATTTCTTCTGAATACAACCAAATTAATCTAATTACATGCGCAAAACATAAACAAAAACCAAAGTTTTTAAAATAAGATATTTTGTAAGAAAAAAATATTATGGGTTGGAATAAAATACATTCATGTTAATAATTTAATAAAATAGCTATTCAAATTGATACTTTAAAAACAAAAATAACGTAATAGTTAAAGGACAAAGTAATTTGTTCCCAAAAGAACAAAAAATAAAATAAAATTATATATATATATATATCTATATCCATATACTATAAGGGATTATTGGTTTAGTTTGGGAAGAAGGGTTGGGTTGGGTTTGAGGCTATTTTAGCCACCAAAAGGCAAAATAGGCTTTTTAGTTCAATAAGACAAAATATTACATCCAACCCATAATAATTACATTCTTTCTCTCACAAAAAGTCAAAAAAGCCAAAAAGTCTTTCCCAAACGAGACTTTTTAGCCCCAGGTTAAAATAGCCAAAAAGCCAACTCACTTCCCAAATAAACCCTAAGGCTTATATTTTTCTTTATTATTTTTTATTATTTTATTTTACCCTTCTCTTTTGTGTTATTCTCTCCTTAATCAAAACAACTTGGCCCAACACCTTAGGCAAAAAATGAAAATGGTTGCCATCTATCTATCTATCTATCTAATGTATTTATAATAAATTATAAATACACTTCCTTATATTTGTTTAAAATATAGATTATTTCATGTAGTTCTAAAATTATAAAGACTCCTCTTGACATAATTTTTTTTTTATTGTTTTTTCCTATGCAATAATAAAATTAATAAAATTATTAATTAAAATATATTTCTTTTTTTTGGGTAAGTTAATTAAAAATATTTCTGATATCATTAAAACTATTAATGCGGTTAAAAATTGCAAGGGCCGTGATGCAATTTTCAGAACTATAGAAGTAATTTATATTTTAAGCAAACCCCTAGGAGTGCGATTATAATTTACCCATGTGTTTATCTATTTAACATAAATAATGGCAAATTATATTTTAACCCTCTCAACCAATGTTCCAAGTCATTTTACCCCCTTAACTATAAATTATAGCACTTAACCTTCTTATCTATTAATTTTTTTCAATTTGAATCTTAACGACAAAAGTATCTAAAACATTACTTTTTTTTTTTAAATATGAAAAAAGTTCACTAAAAATGAAAACTAAAAAATGCCAAAATAGTTTTGAAAAATCACACCAAACAAACTCATAATATTGTTTTAAGTATTCCATTTTTTATTTTTTTTATTAGCAAACAAAGCTTTATTGATGAAAAAAACACAATACATGTAAATTTTACATTGACAAGCAAGGAAATGCACATAGCATCATAGCTAACCTTCACAATCCCAACTAGGTTGGCACCGAAAAGGAAGCATGTCAAGCCCTGTATTTTATTACTCAGATAACATTATCAATATGCATTAATTAAGTCCATTTACAAATAACATTTCATCCTTGTATGAAATTATGAATAATTAAATATACATATTCCCTCTCGTTATACAACAATGACATTTACATACAAATAAAAGAAATGCACTGAGGCTTACAATAAAAGAGAGGACACTACTTTTTATACAAAAAAAAAATAGCATTTAGCCAAATAACAAATGAAGTAGTACAATACATCACTACATTACACTTATGAAACGGTAAAACCCATTGTTTGATCTTCAAATCCGAAAAGTATTCCCTGTACACGTGTACATTAAGGGGTGAGCAACCACTGGCCCACCAAGCAATCTCATATTAAAACATTAGAAGATATGCGGGTACCAAAATACTCATACATATACGTGAAATCATATCATGTCAAAACCATATGATTTTATTACATAATCTCTTAAATCCAATTTATTTAATTAACTACAACAAGTTAACTTAAATAAATAAACATGTTTCAATAGTAACAGGACATCCTTTTCAATTCATTCAATTATCTCATTATCAATTGAATCAAATAATTAAACAATTCATCAAACTCATTTTATACAATCTTATGAGATGAATGCACATGCCATGTCATATTCAAAATATTTTTCTCATCTTTTGAAAATCTTACGTACAATGCCAATTTGAAAACACATTAATCCAACAATTTCAATAAAATTCCAAGATGGTAAATACGACTAAGGTAATCCCTAGGCTGGTGTCTGCAAGTAAACTATACAAGTACTACCAATTTGTCATTTTTACCAGTATTAACTGGAAGGCTCGATATCTGTAATCTGTCATTTTTACCAATATTAACTGGAAGGATCGACACCTATAATCTGCCATTTTTACCAGTATTAACTGGAAGGCTCGACACCTATCCGCGCGGATTTTTGGTCTTTCACCATGGATACTCAGGCTAACTTAACCAATACCAACTACACCCCCTATCCGAACTTACCAACGTATTTACCAAAAACAAAACAATAGATCTTGTTTCATAAAACAATTTCTCTTTTAAAACCATAACCTTCCAATGCAAGATTAAAAATCAATTTTAATAGTGGTTCGATAAAATGATAATGCAAAATGTACAATCCTTCATATGATTCCATTTCCAATTTCCTCCACACAATTCTCCACTGTGATCAATTTCCATATCCCTATCAATGTAATATCATGATACAATCCCAAGAGATAATATAACAATGCCAATATTCATGTATTTACCACGTGTAAATCAACAACTTCTAACTTAGCCTTTTCAAGACAATTCAACAATGTTCTTTATATAAAACAAACTTCCAAAGTCAAACATTTTCTTACCTTTTCAAAAATCTCCTCATCTAAATACCAACGTGGCAATCCCCTACTAGTTATCAAAACTAAAACTTCTAAGTAATAGGTTCATCAATAGCAATAACATATGACACCAAAGTGGGTTCAAGTTTTCATTGATTTCTAACTCACATACTTTATCAATGAAATGTAATTACAATCTTTTCAAAACTCATCTCCATTCCAAACATTAAATAGAATCAAATTCTTATTTTTCTCATGCAAGTTCAATCTCAAGATCTTCAAGTTCAATCATAATTCTCAATAAGCATAAGTGAATATTCTAACATTTAATCAATTATATCAAAATCTTTTCTTGACTATAAATATAAAATATAACGTGAGTATTCACTTTCCGATTATCAACATCAACTGCATCAAATTAAACCAAGGAAAAATAAATAAATAAATAAAAGTTTTGATAACTCATTCTTGTTTTAATCCAATTCATCTATTTGCTCTAAACGAGCTAAAATCATATTCTTTTCCTTTATTGTCGAAATTTGCCAAAATAATTCGAATATCTCATATATGAATTTTAGGTATTATTATGATAACATAACTCAATTAGTAAAACTATGGGCCAAATACCATATCACATCAACTTAGGGTTGGTTTGGGATGTCCTAAAAAAGTGCACTTTTTGACTTATTGGTGGGTTTGGATTGGGTTTGGGTTGAGTTTGATGTGATATGTTAGAGAGGTGATGTGATTTAAATAAGATGATGTGACTTAAATAAGATAGTGACTTTTTGACTTATTTAAGTTATGCCAAACTAGCCCTTAATATCGCTTAATTTTCCCAAATCTCATTCTTCATCAACATCATCACTTTTAATCTCATAATATTAAAAGTTAGGAATTTAAACCCAATAACACCCCTTTAATTATGAAGGATTTTAAATATTAACCAAACTAATTAATTCATCAAATTAGTAAATCCATTAAGTTCACCATCTTCCAAATTAATAACAGTAAACATAAATTCACATGACTCATTATAGCGATCCCGGTTTTGATCCTTTTTTCATGTTTTGCCACTTCGACTGGGCAGGTCGGGGATCGAGCTGCCCGGTCAGCTCGCGGGGGTCTAGGGGACAGCGCCCTGGCGGGGTCGAAGGGCAGCGCCCCAAAGCAAAAATGCAAAATGCATTCGAAGTTGTTTGTTCGCTCTAGCGGCCGTTTATGCGCTCAAGCAGAGAATGTTTGGTTCCAAAAGTTTGACCTATCTGCAAAAGTACTAGGAAGGTGTATTCGACGCTCGAGCGGGGCTTTCCACGCTCAAGCAGACCATGTTATATCAGTTCTTGAATCTGATATTTTAGATCACTTTTGTATCTCTCTCTCTCTCTAAAAACATTTCCTCTCCCTTCTCTCTACATTTCCCCACACCAAATTGGATCAAAATCTTGATTTCTCAAGCTCCATTAGAATTCTGCTATAGGTTCTTCATTGAAGTTGGTTAACTTCTCGAGGGCTTCGTTGTGTGCGGTGAAGATCGAGTTTCGACACCGTTGATTTTGGGGGTTTCATCTCATTTCTTCTTCAAAACTTGAGGTAGGGATTTTCTTAAAATTATATATATATTTTTGCAAGATCTAGATGATTTTTGAAATCATCCTTCGATAGCTTTGAAAATTGATTGTTAATTCAAGAAGTTGAGCGATTTTGAAAATGTGTTTGTTTTTTGTTCTTTTAAAATGATCTTATGGGTTTTGATCTTCGTTAATTGAAGAAAAGATGATTGTGGAAAGTTTTCTTTCAAAAGATTTGAGTTGTATAGTTTTGGTGAGAAAACCTAGAATTTGGGAATTTTTTTAAAGAAACTGAAAATTTATGAATGATATTGTTATATTTATTTTGTGTGTCAAAATAAATGGATGTTTGGAAAATTTCTTATTTATATTTATATAAATGATGAATTTCAGGGAATATGAGAATTGTTGTTCATTTTGGAAATTATTGTTCAAAACGTTGAAATAGTCTTGAAATGACTAATTGTTAAGGATACTTGAGAATAGGGAATTGTGTTATTACTTGGATGATGAATTGGAATAAAAGTATTTATATTCATTTTGTGTTATTGGCATATCAATTCATTTGATTACGTTAAAATTTGAAAGTTGATTTCAAAACTTGCATTGAGAAAAGAATGTTGAGAAACAAGTTTTCATGAATTAGTTTTGGGGTAAATACGGTGGTAAGTCTTAACAGGTGGTGTAGATGAAATTGAATATGTGTCGAGCCTTCTAGTTAATACTGGTAAAAATGACAGATTATAGGTATCGAGCCTTCCAGTCAATGTTGGTAAAAATGACAAATTGGTAGTACTTGTATAGTCTACTTGCAGACACCAACCTAGGGATTACCGGAGTCGTATTTACCGCTCTTGAAATGAATTGTTAAGCTTTGAAGAATTGAAATTGCATGGCATCATTGAGCATGATGGTTTTCGAAGATGAAGATGTGATTTTCTTTCAAAAGGGCATAGCATGGCATGTGCATTTCATTTCTTGAGACTTGTATAAAATGTATATACTTTGTTAAGGATTTCCTACTGGACTTTATGCTCACCCTACGGGATTTTTGTGCAGGAAAAGATGTGGTGATGCCGCCTAACTAGAGGCGAGGAAATGTGTGTTGAGAGTACGAGACTCTCATTTGTTGTGACTCTGTGTGTAAGACAAGGGCTATATGTGTGTGGGTTTAAATAACCGTTTCATATAACCAGACTCAAGCCTTGGAAACTTGTAAACCCCTTGGGGGTATTTATTTGTTCATTTACTTGTTGTTGGATTAATGTATTGTTGCATGAAGAACTATTGTATCATGTAATGTAAGTTTGGAGATTTATATTCGATTTTCTTTAAAAGAGCCATAATTGTTGTATTATCATTTGCGCTAGAAATTTGGGACGTTACACTCATCACTCAAAATACCCCCACATTTCATGCCTAGCCACTTTTCCCAAATCTCCACAAACCACAATTTCACAACTTTTCTAAAATTAATAAATTAACATTTACAAAACATCATAAATATCACACTTTTAGAGTCTTAAATCCCAAAGTCATTCTATAATCTCAACTTAACAATTCACACCATATTCATCAATATCAATTTATTTTTCTTCTCAAAAATAATTTTCAAAACTCAAAGATGAGATAAATATTTTAACATTATTTTCCCAAAATAAATTATCTAACTATAATATGAGGTAGATAGAACTCATACAACTATTTATTTTATTTTATTTTCGAATTTTTAACAAGTATTTCCAACACAAGATAATTTCAAAATAACAATATTCTTAACATTTCAACATAATTTCTCTTCCAAAAATTATCAAACAAAAATCTGAAAAAATATATATATGCAATACCTTTTATAATAATATATTTTCTCAAAATAACCCTAACATAACTTTAATGTAAAAATATGAAGAAAGTCCCTACCTCAAATAATGAAGAAGAGCAGATCTGGAAGGCAAATCTTACCCGATCATGAATCCGAGACTACCATTGCGAATATCAAGACGAGCTCTCCGACTTTCATTTACAAAACTTTTGTAAAATCTCACTCTAAAGACTCCCACTCGAAACTCAAAGGTTGAGCATCAATGGACCCGATCATGAATCCGAGACTACCATTGCGAAGATCACGACGAGCTCTCCGACTTTCATTCATAAAACTTTTATAAAATCTCATTCTAAAGACTCCCACTCGAAACTCAAAGGTTGAGCATCAATGGGGAGAGAGAGAGAGATAGAGAGAGAGAGAGTAGGATATTTCTGCTCCACTCACCAAATGAAAGGAATAATAAAAGGAAGTGATAAGATGGAAGGAAAAAGTGGAGAGGCAACCCACGTGGGTTTGCTTCACAAAATTTAGTTTCCCCAAAAATATAATTTTTGTAATAATACCTCAAAATTTTATAATATAAATTATAAAATGATATATATTTTCTCACCACAAAATATAATATTTTTGTACACCACAAAATATAATATTTTGATCACTACGAAATATACACATTTTCATTCTTCATAAAATATATAATTTTTTGCCATATGGTACACACTATAAAATCAACTATCAAATATTTATTATTATCCTATATGATAAATAATAACAACTCCTAAGGCGGTTTCTACCAATCACCTAATTAAAAAAGACCAAATAGTTAAACATGAGTCATTAAACAAACTCAAATTAAATTAAATCTAAATTATGGGTCTCACCCATAAATCAAACATGGTCCAATTATATACCAAAATAATCCCAACAAATTTATCTCAAATCCTGGTCCAAACACCCAAAACTCAATTTCAAATTCTGCTATAAATTAAACTGAATACCAATCAGTCCGTGAATTTTCATAAAATAAATACTCATCATTAAATTCTGAAATTTTTATCCAACGTACTAGACTCATATGGGAACAACATATAAAAATTTCATAATTTGTTGAGATCGGGAACTATTTTTAAAAAATATAAAACCGAACTGTTTTCGCACAGAATTTACATAACAATCAAATTCAAAAATTTGCTCAATCAAATTATGCACTGACTATATAAAAAAAAAAAATTGGGTCATTACAAAGCACAATCATATGCTAGCATTTGACCCAAGATTGGTGAAAAACCAATCAAAGCAGCTAGAGAAAGACACAGAACAACATAAACAAATACATTAACACAGCTGCAGAACCACAGAAAAAAAACAACAGAAAAAAAAACACCACCAGTAGGCCAGCAGCAGGAGCAGCCCATAGAACCAATCCTCAACCCAAACAGAACACCATCAGCAGCAGGAGCAACCCAATGTAGACAATATAAACCCCCAATCAGTTGTGAGTTCCACCCAGCAAAGCACCCTAGCAGCACCTATAGCAGCAATAGCACACCAAGAGCATCCCTTAATAACATAACAACACAACAATAGAAACATGCAACAGATCAAGTAACAAATACACCAACAGCAAGCCAACCATATCAGCAAACACCCCCTAAGCCACCCCTGAATCATGAAATGTTGGTGAATCTCCTCCTTCAGAATCCATACAAGCATCAGAACAATCCTATAGCAACAGTTAGGCTTGAGCATAACATCAACAAGAAGAGCAGTGAGGCTTGTGCAGAATCTTACTGCCATGAACAACAGAACCCTGTTGCCATAAACTCCATTTGAACCAACAGCCAAAAAACTGCTGCTACTCCATTTGACCGAGCTGCATTTGACCCTGCTGCTCCATTTGAGCCAATCCTCAACCCTCTAGTCAAACACCAGACTTGCTTCATAACAGACAACCTCTAATACTGATACATCACTTCATATACTGCCACCGAACTGCTACTACTGGGCTCCAAAAAACCTAGACCTGAAGTATAGCCAAACTCCAACTAACCCAGGCAGAATCCCCAATTAACCAAGACACCTTCTCACCTGTTGCAGATTGTATAAAATATCAGAAACAGAGTAGTCTAATTCTAAACAAGCAGCTTTTAGCCACATTGTAACCCTGACTTTAATGACCTCACATAGCTCCACCAGATCTGGTTGTGTTCCATTAAAAATGCAGTCATTCCTTTGTTTCTAGATGGACCATAACACAGCCACAAGGATAGCTTTCCAGATAACCTTTTCCTTTTTTTTTTTTTTTTTTTTTTTTTCCAGTATAGCACCAGCCCACCAATCCATTAAACTACCAATAGAACCAGGTAGTACCCATTGCATACCCCACCAACAAATGACATGAGACCAAACCTGCCAGACCAAAGGGCAAAAAACCAGCACATGGTTGATAGTTTCCATCTCTTGATTACAGAAAATGCAGTTCACATTAGCCCTTGCAGCAAGAACCCCAATTCTTTGCAAATAACTAGAAGTCTTGATTCTCCCTTTCCATGCCAACCAACTGAAAAATTGAGCTTTGGGTGAGGATACATTCTTCCATATGATATTTACTGCTTTATACACAAGACCAAAAGATCTCTCACACCATTTATAAGCTGAAGACACAGTGAAACCTCCTGATGGGTCAGCATTCCATCTCAAACAGTCAACCACATTCTCTCTAATAGTAGGTGCAATTTGATGTCATGTATACGTCACATGTCAATTTTTTTTTTGATCTATTACGGAAACAAATTCTTAACAGAATAATTACATTGATAAAAATTAATAGTTTAAGGTGAAAAAATATAACATTTTTTTAGTTGAGAAGGTAAAGTGATATTGGCTAATAGTTCAAGAAAGTAGGATGTAAATTATCCTATTACTAAAATAGTATTTTTGTATAGAAATGCCACTATACTACGAAAATTTTAAAAAAAACTACGTAATATCAAGTCATCTATGCCTCTCATGAAAGAGAGTACACAAGTAATCGACTAAATTAATTTATATTTTACAATCTTTTCATTTGACATGTTGCACCGGCCTTTTACTAGTATATATATATGGTATATTTCACATATATATAAACTACATATAAGAAAGCATATATAAATTAGTAACGGTTTGCACACGCGGTACATTTACAACTCTAAAAAAATAATATTATAAGAATATTGACAAAGAAAAATGCACACATAATATGTGTTGGTCAAATAGTATGTACTTTGTTTATCAAACTTCTGATCCTCGTTTCGAGTCTCATCGATACAAAGCAAAACACAAAAATATTAACAATCTTAGAATCTCTTGATTCAAACAAGAATAAGGCTGTGTTTGGTAAGGCTTTGAAACTTTGATTTTATCCCCTGTTTTGAGTGTAGTGTTTGGTTAGCACTTTCAAAAATTGATTCCATACCCACTTTTCAAAACACGTCTATCCAGTCCCGATTGGTTGACCGATTGACCGGAGCACTGTTCGGTTTTTTTTTTTTAATAAAAAATATTTTCAAAATTTTTAAAAAATTTTCATGAGCTTTGAATAGAATTTTGGGTCGTGTGTTTAGTTATGAGTTGTAAATTTTTGAATCAAATATCATATGTTACATTATTCATTTCAAACTCTTTTCAAAACTTATAACCAAATAAATTTTTCACACTCAAATCATAATCCTAAAATTTACAAACTCAAAATACAATTCTATTTTCAAATCATAATTCTAAAATACTACCAAACACTACCTAAGATTCTTCTATAGATGCGTTGATTTACAAATAATACTGAGAATAGAAACTCAACAATATTGAAGAAAAAGAGTATATCAACTCAAAATATCATTAATCATCAAAAACTATTTTACAAAACCTAGCATGTATTGTTTAAGCCTCCGTTTGGGAAGTGGGTTGGCTTTTTGGCTTTTTTGGCTATTTTACCCTGGGCTAAAAAGTTTGGTTTGGGAAGGGATTTTTGGCTTTTTTGGCTTTTTTTGTGAGAGAAGAATGTAATGATTATGGGTTGGATGTGATATTTTATTTTTTGTGGCTAAAATAGCCTATTTTATCTTTTGTGGCTAAAATAGCCAAAAAAAGCCCTGTTTAGCTCTTGCCAAACGGAGGCTAAGTGGTAAGTGTTTTGTTTATCAAATTTGTTATTGTACAAGAATTCTATTATTAGGGCCTCTTTGATTGGGAGGATTATAACATAGTATTGAGATTATTAATACATGAAACTCACATTTTATTGTTTGGTTATAAATTTTGTTATCCAGATTAAATTTCTATGGACATTTTATCCAACAAAATTGATAAATTTTTTAATCCTACCACTAATAATGCTAACCAAACATATAATTGAGATAATATATTTTCATATCAATTGCAAAACAAATGTGGATAAGAGCAAATTATTTATCTCATTAATTTTGTTGGATAACCAGTTCTATACTAATCCCAAAAATTATTAATCTCCTCACTATTAACCAAACAAAGCCTTACTGTAGAATTAGAATTCTATCCATGTAAGAATTTCTTGCAATGAAATTGGGTGTCCAACATGGCCAATACTTTCTTAATACGTAACATCCTAACAGATACTGCGGATAATACACAGTTACCTAGTTAATACTGAATACTTCTTCTAGCTAAATATCAAACTCTTTCATCAAACTACCTCTCTATTATACATATACCTATATACCTCACATTCTATCCATTACATTACATTCCACAACAAAACCCTCGAACAACTTTCTATCCATTACATTCCACAACAAAAACCCTAGAACTAGCAAGTGAAATGCAGAGAGAAGAGAAGACGAGTGATCAAAGAATGGCAATTGCTTTTGGCGTGGGTGGTAAGTTTCTGCCCACAAATGAAGAATTGGTGTCCCATTACCTTTTCAAAAAGGCCATAGAAGAACCACTGTCATATGAAGGTGCCATCCTAGAGCGCGACTTGTGTTGGGATCGGGGATCCCGCCCAAGACCTTATAGAAATTATAACAACCAGAAACACACACCCACACAGAAAGAGACACACAATATTTAACGTGGTTCGGCAATAATGCCTACGTCCACGGGAGAGTAACCGTTTATCATTTATGGAGAGATTATAGAAATATTACAGAGGAGAAGCTCACACTATTCTCACTCACCCATTCACCCGTCTCCCTCGCTCACACCGAGGGAGACGGTTTCTCACATCTCTCACTCTCTTGTTTGCTCTCTTTCTTTCTCACTTTCTTCCTCCTCTTTTCACCTATTTATACACATGGAGAAGAGAATATGATTGGCCATCACCAACCTCCTTCCACTCTCTAGTGGGTTGGAGTTGGTGAGCCACCCCCATTAGAGTAGTGCTCCTAAATGGACATTCCACTCTCTTTGTGGTTTAGCCAAGTGGTGCATTATCACCCTTCAAGTGGTGCATTATCACTCTCCTCATCATGGGGTGATATATCTAACAAATCACCCCCTCAACCTATATGAGGTGATTCACTGCACACACTGCTGCTAATCTTGTCACGCCCAAAAAAAAAACCAATAGAATCTTCATCTCCTCACTAAGACGCTGCATCCCCTGAAGCTAGAGATAATACACCAGAGATACAAGAGGAGGAGGGAATCCTACATCCTCAACTCAACTCACACCACTCTCTGATTTGGAGAGAGCCTCTGCTCCTATCTCCCACACATCTCTTCCACGCTTCCTGTCTTGGATGTCTTCACCTGCTATGCTTGAACTGGCGTAACGAAGATATCCGACACCCCCTGATTGGATGTCCTGCACCCCCTGCTGAGATGCCCTTGACTGTCATGCCTTATCTCTTTGCATGACCAAAACTGGAGCAACAGAAAACTCTTCATTTGTCTGGTCAAAGCTCCTGGTTTTCTTTGCTCGGAGTTTCCCTTGAACTATCCTGAACTATCAGCATTTGCCCTTTGCACTCTTGAACAACTTCCCAGCGTTTCCACACACTTATTGTTCATGCCTTTTGCAATCCCTGATCTCCAGTTCAACGATACATGTTACCTGCGTATCTATCACTTGTACTACTAGATGATGGTTGACAGTAGCTCTTTCTTCCAAAGCAACTTCAACAGATCTGTACAAGTCACCAACTATGCAACACCTAGCATAGTACCTGCACCCATACTTCTTGAGTGCTCATCATGGCTCCATCTCTCCTCCTGCGCTCGAGTTCGCCTGAGAGATCCGCAACAACTCTGTTTCATTAAGAGGTGCGTTCGCTGCCGCAGAATCAAAACCGATACCATAACCCAGGTATCCAACCATTCAGTCAAAAAAAAAACTGAATGCCATCTGCTGTACAAAACACAAGCGCTTTTCCCAAAAAACACAAGCGCTTTTCCCAAAAAACACAGCAGATTCCATTGCTCAAAATCACATTGAGCCAATGCAAAGAACATGCAGAACCAATCGAGCTAGCTCTTCGATTTTCTGCAACTCAAGCTCCACCATAGTGCCAAGTTCCGATTTCCATAGGCGCCAAACAAGTTGTCCTTGACAACTCCAAACAAAACATGGTGAGCAACCCGCTTGAACCAGTGCTGAGGAGACTAAACAAAAGAGGCTTCAAATTCTCCGTCAAAGCAACTTTGAAAGCGGTACCAAAAACATCATGTCCGATCAACCATCGAACACAATACTGCTCTCTTCAAGCTCGAATTAATCAAGAGAGCCAAACAAATTTTCTGAGAACTGAGGCAAGTTCTCCACCAAACAAAACTGGACTGTGGATGCAGTTAGGCTCTAACCAGTTCAGAAGTATCGGAACAAACTTCAAATGAACTTACAAAATACTAAGAGCCAAAAAATTCTGAAGTGTCGAGCAAACTCCAGATTCCTCCAACTGCCATTCCAACCGGTAAACACAAGATGATGCACCATCTTCACAGTTGCCAAAAAACCGCCCAAAAGGCGCGTGCACCGTAAATGCACAACTCCAACAGTCCCCGCTGACTCCACCGAGTCTGCAAACGATCTATCCCCTCCAAATCCAACGGCAAATTAAGGGATGGATCCCAACATATGAGATTCACAAAATCACCATCTTCACGTTTCTCCGCAACAATCTCTTCCAATCTTCAATGAACACCAACGGTCAAACCGCTTCCAGAGAAGCAAACACCTGGAGTCTGAATCGTCACCCAGACTACCAATAGCTGATGTCTTCGAATATGGAACAGATTGCGAAAATGAAAATCCACAAGAAGAAGAAACAATCAAGTCTCACAAACTGGAGACACCCCTGGATCTAATCAGACACGATCATAGATCCCAGCTGTGATAATGAATCTCAATAAACCACGACTCTGAAAGTCGCCAATAATCCGTGAAAGACCGCCAACAACAATGCCTCCAATAGATATTGAACAAAAAACCGCCAAAGCTCCACCAAGATCTGAAGTAGATTTTCACACCTTCTTCAAATCGACAAATGCGGAAAAACTCCACCAAGATCTGAAGTAGATTGTCACACCTTCTTCAAATCGACAAATGCGGAAACCAAGGCTTTTACCAGATGCGAGTCTTCCAACAACGATCCATGAAGGATCTTCAACGCCTCCACAGAGGCCAATGCCAATAAAGTACTACCATTAGGACTTATTACATATGCCAAATCTCCATAGTACACTCTGCCAATGCTGGTTCTCTCTATCCCCTAGAGAAAAACCCCATGAACTCTGAAGTTCTGTAACTAACCCAAGAGTCTCCAAATGAACTGATAACTTTTGCAACTGACTCTGAAAGGTCTTCAATTGGCTTCAACCGGGTGAACAAAAATAAATCACCCCCATCACCCACATGGATGATAAAACACCGTTGTACAAATATGCCTCCATTCCACTGAGCATCCAGAGTGAATCTGCACCTCCTACTTTGAATGTCTTCAACCGCCACACATCATCTTTCATGGCTCGCACCTCTATCACCAGGTACTTGCATCCTCTAATAGAATGCTCAGTGTTTCCCTGTTGAGGTGACTCCACCCAAACTCTCTGGGTGCCCGTCGCGACTTTACTGCCACGAACCAGATTCAGGACACAGAAAGAGATTTGCCTCTCCTGGGGTGCGCACTGCAGCGTCTTATCCCTTTCAATTTCTCTGTCTAGAGCTTTCTTCTGTGAACTAGTTGTTGCTGCTAGGCCAAAATCCGGCACACTACACTGTAGACACCCCATTTTTGACCGACCTTAAGATTCGGACGTCACCGATTGAGCGCTCGGTGATGTTGTATATTGTGCTCGTTCAGAAGTCTCAGAGTCGCGGCCGTGCGCCCTGCCTCCGGACTTCTGAACTCTCTCCTGTGCCTTGCCTCGGTTTGTGAACCAGACTCGGTTTTCTCTGTTTTCTTTCCTGAGGGGAGGGAGAGGTCCCGTAGACCATCTCTCAGTGGCCGTGCGCTACATTTCGTGCCCGTAGGCCATTTTGCCCATTTCGGAGCCCGGTTCCCGATTTTCGGAGCCGTCAGGCCGTGTGCCTCGGTTCGGGACCACCCAACCATCTCCGATTCCTTCGGTTTTTGGCATGCATCTCATTTACTCCCTTTCAAGGGACACTGGGGTCTTAGATACCCACTTCGTGGCCAAACACCACTTTCGGTGCTTAACGGCCGGTTTTCGGGACCCCGAACTGCGTGTTTTGGCCCCCGAACATTCGTTTTGCATCGGTTTTTGTTCATTTTTGGCAGGTACCTCTGTTTTATCACCAGGAAGGTCACTGAGGGGTGGGAGGCCAACAATTGTCTCAGCAACCAGTTATGCTCCTCCGGCGCCCCCCCGGCGCCCGTTTTTTCTCATTTCCGGGCTAATGTTGAACACCCTAGGGCCATTTTCTTCGAGCCAAAACCACATATTTGTGTTGTACACACATGGGAGGACCCTAAAAAGTAGTGCTCGGCCAGTAATTCAACTTTTCATTTTTGAACCCCTCCTAAAAGTGGTCTATTCTCTCTCCTGTTTTAGAGTTGCCAATTTTGAACCACATGGTTGTGAAGAGGAGACCTGGGAGGACACCAATATGTGAAGCTCGGCCGTTAATTCTCACTTTCCATTTTGACCCTAGCTGGCCGGCCACCTTTTCTGGTTGGCCGGCCACTTACCAAAAAAAAAGTGACTTTTTTCCCTTTTTGAGCTGGCCGGCCATTTTCCTCTCCCTCAGTGTATTCCAGCTGTGCCAGCTGATTTCCAGTTGGACCATCCTCCATACACGTGTATGGAGGATTAGAGAGGTCTTGGAGATATTTTTCATGCCTCTCCTCTATAAAGGAGACTCTTGGCTTCTTGTTTGAGGGTTGGACATTGTTAGATACATTTTGGGAGAGTTTCATACCTTTCACCTTCCATTTTCTCTTCATTTCCAAGCTCCAAAGTCCTTTTCTTGCACCATTTCTACATCAACCCCTAGCACAAGACCCCCACACTCCATTCCAATACTTGGAGCTGGTTTTTCAGAGGCTTAGAAGCAACATTCCTCAAGCCAAGAAGTAGAAAAAAAGAGGTCTTCAAGGGTAAGTTTCAATTTCCCTCTTTTGTAGCATTTTCTTGCCTCATTTCTTAGGCCTACTTGCTCACTGTTTTGGGCTTCGACCTTAACTGAAACTAGGTCTATTTTGAGCCATTCTTCATTTTTGTTTAAGGGCTCAACGCTGTTTGAGCCCTCCATCTACCACTTGCTTCAATATCATCTTGTATGCCATTATTTTGCATTGAATATTTGGCCTATGTGTGATCTGTTTTCAAGCCTGATGTAAACTGTGAGTGGGCCTATTTTGAGCCCCTCTTAAACATTGAAGAAGGGCTCAACCCTGTTTGGCCTCTCTATCATGCACTTGCTTCATAATCTCTCACATTTACCGTAAATTTGCATTGAATATTTGGCCTACATGTGATCTGTTTTGGCGCATGTCATGAACTATGAATAGGCTTATTTTGGGTCCCTCTACAACATTGTAGAAGGGATCAACTTTGTTGGGGGTCTCCATGTTATACTTGTCATTATACCCCCCTTTGACCCCCATTTTTGCATGCTTTGTTAAGCCTATCTAGATTCTGTTTTTGGCCATCATCAGGTCTGGAAAGAGTCATATTTTGATCTTCTTGACATATTTCATTAAGGGTCTCTGCTTGTTGGATGAATGTTTGGCCTACTTCATGTTATACCCTCTTGTGGCCTATATCTTGCATGGCATTCTTAGCATGTTTGCATACTGATTTGGGAGATGTCATCTACTGTAAATGTTCATATTTTTGGTCCCTATTCAGTGTTGTAGAACTGTATTTTTCAGTTTGAGCATTGCATATACCACTTACTTCATTATTTCCCTTTTTTCCCCCATTTTTGCATGCTGTTTTTGCCCCATCTATGATTGTTGTTTGGCCATGCTTTGTACTGGAAAAATTCTAGTTTAGGGACTGCCTAGCATCTTTCTTTACACTTCATGTCCATATTGTGCATGTTTGGCATAGCTGCAAGTCATTTCGGGTACTCAGCATAGCATTTCGGGCATCGGGTGTAATTTTGCTATAATTCGGGGGCTGTTTTTGCATCATTTTGGCTGCTGAAATTTGCATGTTCCATATTCCATATGCCACGTCTCATTTTGCATGTCATTCCGTGCCTTCGGGCCATTCCTCGGTTTGCGTGCCCGTGTGCACGCATTTCGAGGCATCTCATTTTCATCTCCCGGCATCCTATGTGAGTGCGGCTGAGGCCCTCTCATGTTGGTGTAAGCCCTCATTTCATTTCGCATGTCATTTCATGCCTTAGGGCCATTGCCTCGGTTTGCGTGCCCGTGTGCACGCATTTCGAGGCATCGCATTTTTCATTCATCGGCCTCTTATGTGAGTGTGGCTGAGGCTCACTCATGTTAGTGTAAGTCCATTTTGCATTATATATGTCATTTCAGTCTCATTGCATCGTGTATGCCACTGCCTCGGTTTGCGTGCCCGTGTGCACGCATTTCGAGGCATCTCATTTTCATCTCACGGCCTCTTATGTGAGTGTGGCTGAGGCTCTCTCATGTTAGTGTAAGCCCATATTGCATTGCGTATCTCATTTTAGTCCTGTTGCATTCCGTATGCCATTTCCTCGGTTTGCGTGCCCGTGGGCACGCATTTCGAGACACCTCATTCTAGTCTCATTGTATATCATATTTCAGGCCATTTCATGCATTTATGTCATTGCCTCGGTTTGCGTGCCCGTGTGCACGCATTTCGAGGCGCTTCATTTTTATTCGACGGCTTCCTATGTGAGTGTGGCTGAGGCTCTCTCATGTTGGTGTAAGCCCATTATTGCATTGCGTATGCCATTTCATCTGTAGCATTGTGTATGCCCGGTTATGTATTACCTCGTTTAGCGTGCATGCCATTCCATAACATTGTGTATGTTAGGATTGCATATTAGCTGCATTTCATGCATATCATGCATATCATGCATATTGCATCGTGTTCGGGATAGGGGTTAGCCCGGGCACGGGAAACGAGGCGCGTTTCGTACTCCGAGTAACGGAACGTGTCTCAATTCCCAAGTCACCGACACTCCGGATTATCCGTGATGGAGTTAGGTTTTATTGTAGCATTCATATGCATTCATCCTATATTGAGTTGTGCAATTCGGCTCCTCGGCCATCATGCATCGAGATGCGTGATTGGTGGCACGAGGATCGAGGCATGCATATATCTGTGAAATACATTGCTATGCCCCTTTCCTGCTCTCTGTTGCAGCAAAATGAAGAATCAGTAACTTTTCGGAGCTTGGCACGCATTTCGAGAAACATTGCAAACAGAGGCTAATCGGGGCATCGCCGTGGATTTCCGCGCAAAGCAGCCCAAACATGTAGCATTCATCAGAATCAAGGCAGTCCCTGGCTTGCATGCCAGTTTTATTTTTTCTTAGTTAATTTGTTAATTAATTAGGGATTTGTATATTATTCGGACTGTAATATTTCGGACTGTATTATTCTTTCATTTGGGACTGTATATTTATTTGGACCCTCTGCGCGAGGGCATACTTGTAATAAGTGTGGGTGAGTGTGATGTATGTCTTCCAACCCCACGTCTTTCTCCCTTTTATTTACCTGCTTACAATGGTTAGATATAGGGCATATTTCAATTAGCATACAGTATGACAGCATGTTTGCATCATTCATCTGTTTTGCATGCACCGGGCTCGGCGCATCATACAAACTGCATTCGTATTTCAATTCCAAATTGAATACTTGATAGCTGTTGCATTCCATGTACCATGTTTAGAATAGCCGAGCCTGCTATAGTTGCATTTTGCATGTGTTGCATTAGGCATTTCTGTATACTTAGGATCATGCATGATTTCTAATGTAGTTTCTGTTTTGGCTTGGAGTACTCGGTAAGTTTTATGCTTTAGCATCCTTGCATGCGTGTGAGTGTTGCCATGTTAGCATGCTTGCCATGAGGCTATGTGCTTATGTGATATAACTGCCTGAATGCCTGTGGGTGAAGGTTAGGTTACTTGGATTGGGACAATTCATCAAATGTTTGTTTTAAGCCCACTAGATAGTGGCAATACCATGTTTTCTAAGCCCACCCGAGGGTGGCAAAATCTGCATCTTAAGCCTACCTGCGGGTAGCAAACCATCTTTCAAAAACAAACATGAAATGTTTTGTTCCAATTCAGGCGACTCAGTCTATACTTGTATGCTGTGCGCATCACATAGTAACCTAGGCTAATAACCGGAATAAGAACTCACAATGTTTTCAAAATAAGATATCATGGTTAGTAGAGGCCGGTCTTTGACCGGGCGAGCGGGGGTGCTCACGAAGTGACCTTCCCCAATCGTACCCAAGTTCCCGAGCCGAGGCAACTTTGGTGATGACGGACACGTGGCCTTTGGCACCGAGTCAGGGTTTCCTAAATTTCCCCATTAAAAAAATATTTAGGTGGCGACTCTGTATCTGGCAAAGCAGTCCATGTTTGGCACTTCTTTCAAAAAAATCTGTTTTCAAAACGATTTGCCGGATTTGGACTCTTTGGTTCAAGATTTAGAACCGTGGCACAAATCGAGTCCGAACTGTAGCGAGGTCCCTCGCGGACATGTTACAGTTTCTGGCGACTCTGCTGGGGAGTTAGAGAACTTGACTCGAACTCGTGATATCTGGTTTTGACTACACTTGTGTGTTTCTTTGCATTGCATTTGCATTGGTGCGCCTAGGACACCGTGTTTGCCATATGCCATTCCTGAACGATTTGCCGGAGGCTTGTCTTGTCAAGGCATGACCATAAGGCTGATTGGCTCTAGGCTCTGACAGCATGGGAACACAAACCCCGGTTTTACCGGGGCACCCTTTTTGACCATTCGACCTAGTGCATATTCGGATCCATAGTGACCATTCCAAACTAGGACAGGTTGCTTACCCGATAGGTTATTTGAAACCGCTGCGTGCATAGTGAAACCCTAGCTCTTGACAAAATAGGACAGGGAAACCCAACCCTAACATAGGGGTGTTTTGGGTCTCACTTATCTGTTATGTGCTTGTTAGAGTGCGTTTCTACAGGGAATGCATGTATCAGTTTATGAGTTTGGGCACCATGCCTGCGGGCACCAATTCAGTATTTTGGGTATCTAGCCTACGGGCATTAGTGTGTGAAGAATCAGTATTACCTGAGGGTATCAGTTTACAGGCAGAGATTTGGGCAGAATTCAGTAGAGGGCACAGTCATCCTGTTATGCTCGTATCTGTTTTGGTGAAATCAGGCTGAGATGCTCTCTATTTTCTCTTTTGCTAGGTAGTCCTGGAACCATAGCTTCAGAAGGCTCCGATATCCCCTGAGTACATTGGACTAGTGCTGATAGACTTTGTTAGGTCAGAAATTCAATTCAAGGGCAACCAGTGTTCTTTCGCTGAGGCAAGGCAAAGAAAGGCCAGTCAGGGCTCACCGGTTCATCTGATCTGTCAGTCACCAGTCACATCACCTTTGTTCAGGCTCAATAGACCGTGATGGCACAGGGTTCGGAAGAATTTGTGGCCGTGATAGCGGCGCTAAATCAGGGAACTGCCACGCAGGCTGAGACCAATATTGGAACGCAGTGCCCATCTGGGGCATCTGCCTCACATCCAGCTTTGGGACCCCAGCCGAACTTTGACCCACTTCCGCCAGTTGAAGATTTGCAGTGTCCGAATCCTCGAGAAAGGTTGACTCAAGCTCAGGTGCTCAGACCCCTGGTGCAGCCTAATGAGAGGCTTTATCCCCTTGATGCTAATGACCTCGATCTGACCGCAGTAAAAATTACAAACCTTGAGAAGCAATTCAAAAAGGCACAGGGCCTTAACTCCATTCCCGGCATTGAGGATGGGCATACTGAGTCTGTCGTTCGGCTCCCAGACAGATTCAAAATGCCACATATTGACCGTTTCGACGGGTCTGGGGATCCAATGATACATATCCGACTTTTCTTGGATGTCCTAAAGCCGATGGGTCTGACTAAGCCACAGAAACTCTCCCTGTATGGAAGAACCCTGTCGGGTGTAGCAGCCACTTGGTACGCTAAGTTGGAGGACAAAGTGAAGCAAAACTGGGAAGAATTGGCTGAGGCCTTTGTCGATCAGTATTCCTACAATACCCAAGTTGAAATGACCATCCAGGAGCTTGAAGCAACCCACCAGAACCCAACAGAGTCTTTTGAGGAATTTGTTGCGAGGTGGAGAGCAAAGGCAGCACAGATGACAGATCGCCGCCCTTCTGAGAGGGATCAAGTGCAGATGATGGTGCGAAACCTCGAGCATGATATGTTGCAAAAATTGATAGTCGCTCCATTATTCACTTTCAAAAGTTTGCATGAACTGGGGGTTCAGGTCGAGAATGCGTTCAACAGCGGGATCATTCCCAGAACAAGTGCACCGACAAGGAGGGTGATTTCAAGGGGTACCAATGCTGGAAGTAGTACTATTCCCGAACCCACTGAAATCAATATAGTCACCACAGCCAACCCTTTTGCCAAATCAAGCCTACAAACAACCAGCCCAGCCCAAGCTCAAGGCAGAACTTTCACCCCTCTCTATATGAGCCTGACTAGCGCACTAAAAGTCTTGATGGAAAGAGGGCATCTCAAACCCCTCGATCCTCAACCTCTTCCTGACCCACTCCCAGCCAGACATAACCCCGCCAAGTACTGTATGTACCATCAGCAGCGCGGTCATGGCACTGACCGTTGCTACCGCCTTCGTCATGAGGTCCAAAATCTCATCGACAACCGGACGATAGCTCCACCTTCAGACCCCAATGACCAAACATCTCCTGCCTACCTCAATCTCATCCATATACTGCCATCCACCTATGACCCCAGCATATACATCACCCCGGCCCATCTACCCAAACCTGAGGTGTTTATCCCAGAAAGCATGGACTTATGCATGATGGGTGCACCTGAACCCCAATCATCACAAACCCACGAACCCACTACTTCTGAGTTGATGGGAATGATAAAAGATCTTCAAAGAACCATGACAAATCTGGCCTCCGGGACATTGGCTCCATCATCGACCACACCACATACTGGGAACTTCATGTCAAAAGGCTCCCCAGTCTTGGGGCGGGCTACATTTGAGGAAGGCCAATCCCTTGGCAAAGTGGAAGCAAGTGGAAAGAACAAGGTAGGGGCGGGCATGGATCCCCATGAACATCTTCTGTTGGCTGTTGAGGCTTTGAAAGCCGAGGGACTAAACAAAGAGCAGGTCCTCGCAGTTGTTGCAAAAACTATGGATGACACTTTCGCTACTCGAGTTGGGGGCAGTTTGAATCAAGGGGCAAGCCGGGAGAAGGGCCGTTGTACCAAGAATATTCCTTTCAACTCTAATCCCGTGCTTGGAAGAGATCAACAAACTAGGCCAGCACCTGCCAATCCCTTTGCTGGTGCGCCCAGCAAAAATCCACAAACCCAGAAGTACCAACCCCGAGGTCAGAGGGTCTTCCATGCCCTCCACATGCCTTTATCCAAAGCTTTCCAAATCCTTGTTGGACAAGGCCATCTCAAACCCCTTGAGCCTCGGTCTCTCCCGAACCCTCTTCCGGCTACACATGATGCTACCCAGTACTGCGCATACCATCAGCAAACTGGCCATGCTACCAACAACTGCTTCCGTCTTCACCATGAAGTACAGGATCTATTTGACAACGAGGTCATCCTCCCGCCGAGCTCAGCAAAGTCTATCGGCACTGGGTCGGTGAACTTGGGGGATAATGTTATGTGAATGGGGGATGAACCACCTGCGGGCGGCGCTCAATCAACTCCAGACGTAGGAATGGCACGCACTGTTCTGAGCAATATGCAAATACTAGTTTTGTGCTTTCTGACTTGGGTATTGGGTCAGTTTTTGTTACTTTGTTTTGAGTCTGTCTTTTTGTTTTGAGTCAGTCTCTTTTGTTTTGGGTCTGTCTTGTTGTATCGAGTCAGTCCTGTTATATAGGAGTTGGGTGATTCCGAGGGGGTGTTACCTCGGGCGTCACCATTTTGTTTCGCGTTTGTCTTTTTTTCTTGTTTTGAGTCTGTTTCTGCCAGGGAGCCAGTTATGCCAACAGATTTTGAATGAAACAGCAGTGATTTCCATACTCTCGCATTTGTTTCTGCCGTGTGCTAGTTGTGCCGGGATTTGAATGAAATGGCAGTGCATTCCACCTGCTCTCTTGTGCCTTGAAGCCATTGTATTGACCTAAGTTTTTCAAAACCTTTTTGAACACTGCAGTGAAAACAAAGAGAGAGGAATTCCTCGGGATTGGCAAAACTTTGATCAAATTGAGAGAAAGAGAGGCGTGCGAAGCCCTTAATGAATGAAATCATGCTTGTTAGTGTGAGTACTGAGAAGGACCCTGGCTTTGATCCAGATTGATCCTACACTGTCTTCAGCACGAGCGATTTGTCGCTTTCTTAAAAAAAAAACTTTCAAAAAATGTTTTGCGCGGTCCTGCAAAGACATGTGTGGAATCGCTCTTGAGATTATGCAGCTTAGGATCGCTCTCAGCCTCGAGACTCGACCCCCTTTTGCTTTCAAACCTTGAACTTGCATTCAGAATGTTCAACGGTCGACCACAATGTAAGGCCTGTGTGGCCAGATTTGAAGCAGCCCTCGAACAAGAGGCACCAAAGTCAGATCAAGAAGGTCAGACCTCATCAGAAGAAGCTTGCAAGGCTAGATCAGAAGCACCCCTCGAACTAGGGGCAAAAAATGTCCGATGTGCTCGACGAGCCAAAGGTGGATCTTTCTGCAAATCAATACAACAGCCACTCTCCTGGATACAGAGGGCTTCAATCTCAGAACCATTTGGCATGGACTTGTTACATTTTTACCCTTTGAGAGGCTCGCTGGGCCGAAAACCCAGAAGGGCGACCCAGGCAAAAGTTAGAGCAAAGAAGAGAATGAAAAAAGAAAAAAAAAAAGAGAAAAAATGCAAAGATACAAAAATGCAAAAAGAAAAGAAAAGAAAAATGCAAAAAAAAAAAAGAAGAAGAAAAAGGAATGAAAAGAATAAAAAAAAGAGAAAGAAAGAAGAACAAAGCTCGCAAGGTCGAAAACCCGCGACGGGCGCCTTGGCAAAAGTTAGAGCCTAAAAAGGAGAGGTTAAATACCCGAGTGTACCTTGACCTCGAACTACGTAAGGCTTGATTCCCATGTTTGGGATACGTAGGCAACTTCATTCTGAAGTCCAGCCGTAAAACAATTCAAATTCGATTGTGTCCATGTAATGGTTTTGATTATCTTTGCCTTCTCTGTATCTGAGAGTCCGGTTGTGTTCGTCGCTCCGAGGACTGATTTCAATGCGCCGCGGTGCTATCCAAACAAGGGGCAACTTTCCGTTGCCATTCAGTGTGCTGCGGCGCCATTCAAACAAGGGGCAACTTTCCGTTGCCATTCAATGCGCCGCGGTGCCGTTCAAACAAGGGGCAACTTTCCGTTGCCGTGCAGCTCTCTTCAAGCACGGGGCAGTTTTCCTTTGGATCCGAGGTTGTGCATCTCAGGAGTAGGTTTCATGCTCGTTGAGCAAGTGGTTGTTTGCAAAAATAGTTTTTGAGGATTTTTACTGAGGTTGACTAATTCTCTCGAAAATTATTTCATTTTTTTCCAAAATTGGACCATTTCTCGGACCCAAAAAAGGGAAAATTTTTAGTGCTCATAGCCTGACTTGCATGATTTCAAATCAAAAATTGAACAAGCATGTTAATCTAACTCTCATGTGGGTCAAAATTGTTTTAGTAGAAAGCCAAAAACAAAAAAAAAAAAATGGTCAAAATAATGAACTAGGGGCACAGTTGAGTCAGGTGTTCTGTCTTTTCCCCTTTGTCAAAATACTTGCCAAAATGCTTGCTAGAAAAGGGCACCATCCTTGCCGAGAAGGGCACTCTACATGCCAAGAAAAAGGCACCACTGAAGCTAACTGCAAAAGGGCTGAAAGCTCTCTCATCCTCCACGCAACGAGGTATCAAGCCAAGTGCGAAGCACGAACTGGAATGGGGCAAGATATTCCACTCCATCATCTGGACAGATTTGATCACGTCCAAACTCCCCAGCAAAGCATCATCAACCGATGTTAGTTGCAGATTTGCTACACACCCAGTTGTAGCGCAACCCTTCTATGGGAAGAATTCACTAGCTGCGTGCAGAAGAAGAAGAATCTAGCAGAATGCTAAGGGCACGAGCCCACAACTTGCTGTTTATCCATCAACCACCCAGGAGAGGGATGAAAAATGAGAGATTGAAGAATAGAGAGATGTGCGATGTGAGAAAAAGTGAGCAAAAGGGTTTTGAGAGAAAAATCGAGATTGAGTGCCAGAGTGATGTGAGAATCACAAATGAGAAAGGGTGGGAAACACTACCCGGTGAAACAGGCTCCCTGTGCACGTCTGAGTGTCGTGTCTTTTGTTTTATCTCGATTTTGTTTTGGGTCGTTTCGAGTGTTACTCGATGTGTCTAGGTTGTGTGCCTTTTATTTCCTTGTTGAGTTGTTTTTGCTGTGTTCAGTCGTAGGCTCAATACCTGGTCGAAAACTCATCTCTCAATTTCAAAAATAAAATCATTTTGTGCTCCGAGTGCCGTGCCGTTCTCCACATTTGTGCAAAATAGGATTGGTTCTTTCAAAAAGTCGCGGTGTCCACCCCCGATAAGTGTGAACAGTAGAACAAGGACCTATCTGAAGCTTTTTAGGTTCCGGACTACAAGGCAAAAGAAAAGAAGGAAAATCGAAGCATCTGAGTGAGCCTCACCTTCAGCAAGTTCCGTGATTGTATTCCGGATGTACCTCTTCAGGCCTTGTTAATACTACCAAAGTGTGAGTGCGCCTCTACCTCAAGTGTAAGCCTGCTTCAAGTCAGAATGACAGTCCAAGTAACACCCGAGGGTTTTACATGCAGATGTTATCTCTCGCCAATTTGAACAGGGTGTGCCCTTTTTGAACTGAGTGTGTTGCAAAGTCCTCTAAGAAGTAAATCAGAGGCACCAGAGTACATATTTGATGCTCCTCTATTGCATAGAATGTGAACTTTCATATACACTGTTGTTGCATGCGTGCCGCGCATCGTTATGATTCTTGCATAGAATATGCTTGCTTTCAATGTTGCATAAATTGTGCTTCCATACTTGCATAGAAAATGCCCGTATCTTTTGCATAGAAAATGCTTCCATACTTGCATAGAAAATGCCCGTATCTTTTGCATAGAAAATGCCTCCATACTTGCATAGAAAATGCATTTTATCGCACTTTCTTGTGCATTTTATCTCGCTCGCACTGTCTTGTGCACTTACACTTTGTATCTCACTTGTACTGTCTTGTGCATCTTGTGGTTGTGTCTCAATCGCACTATCTTGTGCATTTCAAATCAATCGCGCTATCTTGTGCATTTCAAATCAATCGCGCTATCTTGTGCATTTCAAATCATTCGCGCTATCTTGTGCATTTCAAATCATTCGCGCTATCTTGCGCACCTGAATCGCATTGTTTTGTGTAGTTTACATTCGCGCTATTTTGCGCATCGCACTATTTTGTGCAGTTTACATTCGCGCTATTTTGCGCATCGCACTGTTTTGTGCAGTTTACATTCGCGCTATTTTGCGCATCGCACTGTTTTGTGCAGTTTACATTCGCGCTATTTTGCGCATCGCACTATTTTGTGCAGTTTACATTCGCGCTATTTTGCGCATCGCACTATTTTGTGCAGTTTACATTCGCGCTATTTTGCGCATCGCACTGTTTTGTGCAGTTTACATTCGCGCTATTTTGCGCATCGCACTGTTTTGTGCAGTTTACATTCGCGTTATTTTGCGCATCGCACTGTTTTGTGCAGTTTACATTCGCGCTATTTTGCACATCGCACTATTCTGTGCAGTTTATCATTCGCGCTATTTTGTGCACCTCCATCGCACTGTTTTGTGCATTGCATTCATCGCGCTATTTTGTGCACCTCAATCGCGCTGTCCTGTGCTTTGCATACCACATCGCACTATCTTGTGCATTTCAAATCAATCGCGCTGTTTAGCGTATCGCACTATTTTGTGCATTGTATCATTTGCACTATCTTGCACGTCCCACCTACACTTGTTAGTGC
Source organism: Camellia granthamiana (assembly GCA_036172215.1). NCBI lineage: Eukaryota > Viridiplantae > Streptophyta > Magnoliopsida > Ericales > Theaceae > Camellia > Camellia granthamiana. Next base: position 20,489,720 of record CM069904.1, read on the forward strand.
ATTACATTTCACTCGCGCTATTTCGCGCATCGCACTATTTCGTGCACATTACTTGCATTGTGCATGCATTTTATTGTGCTATCTTGCGCATCTCACATGCACTTGTTAGTGCGTCGCATCGCGCTATCTTGCGCACCTTACCTGTATCACACTGCTTTATGTATTCACCCGCCGGCACCGCGTGTGCCAAACTTTCGGAATCACATTGAATATATGTTGTTAGCATATTGTTCTTGTTTAATTTCTCTCTTTTGCAGGCACGATATTGTATGTACGGTTCATTCGAGGTTGGTGCGACCAGACGAATCGCGCAGGTATCGTATCTTCTCCGTGTGAGACGCGACGAGAATTAAATAATTCTCCGCATTCCTAACTGCATGAAATGTAGTTGTTGCTTTGCATTCTTGCTTAAAACTGTTGCATCTATTTGCGAATACTTGCTTCATTACAGCTTGCTGCACTTGCATGATCATTGAGTTACATCTGATCCTGTGCGTATCATTTTGCATTTTGTCCCCCCCTGCCTGCGGGCATGCCTACGGTCACATATCTCTGTTCATCTTGTATGATTGTCTAAGTCTTCGGCCTTGTCAAAAATGGGTCGTCTCTGGGCTTTGACATTCACTCCCGTCACTTGTGACTTCTGAGTTCTGTCAAAGAGGGGCAACTGTAGACACCCCATTTTTGACCGACCTTAAGATTCGGACGTCACCGATTGAGCGCTCGGTGATGTTGCATATTGTGCTCGTTCAGAAGTCTTAGAGTCGCGGCCGTGCGCCCTGCCTCCGGACTTCCGAACTCTCTCCTGTGCCTTGCCTCGGTTTGCGAACCAGACTCGGTTTTCTCTGTTTTCTTTCCTGAGGGGAGGGAGAGGTCCCGTAGACCATCTCTCAGTGGCCGTGGGCTACATTTCGTGCCCGTAGGCCATTTTGCCCATTTCGGAGCCCGGTTCCCGGTTTTCGGAGCCGTCAGGCCGTATGCCTCAGTTCGGGACCACCCAACCATCTCCGATTCCTCCAGTTTTTGGCATGCAACTCATTTACTCCCTTTCAAGGGACACTGGGGTCTTAGATACCCACTTCGTGGCCAAACACCACTTTCGGTGCTTAACGGCCGGTTTTCGGGACCCCGAACTGCGTGTTTTGGCCCCCGAGCATTCGTTTTGCATCGGTTTTTGTTCATTTTTGGCAGGTACCTCTGTTTTATCACCAGGAAGGTCACTGAGGGGTGGGAGGCCAACAATTGTCTCAGCAACTAGTTATGCTCCTCCGGCGCCCCCCCGGCGCCCGTTTTTCTCACTTCCGGGCTAATGTTGAACACCCTAGGGCCATTTTCTTCGAGCCAAAACCACATATTTGTGTTGTACACACATGGGAGGACCCTAAAAAGTAGTGCTCGGCCAGTAATTCAACTTTTCATTTTTGAACCCCTCCTAAAAGTGGCCTATTCTCTCTCCTGTTTTAGAGTTGCCAATTTTGAACCACATGGTTGTGAAGAGGAGACCTGGGAGGACACCAATATGTAAAGCTCGGCCATTAATTCTCACTTTCCATTTTGACCCTAGCTGGCCGGCCACCTTTTCTGGCTGGCCGGCCACTTACCAAAAAAAAGTGACTTTTTTCCCTTTTTGAGCTGGCCGGCCATTTTCCTCTCCCTCAGTGTATTCCAGCTGTGCCAGCTGATTTCCAGTTGGACCATCCTCCATACACGTGTATGGAGGATTAGAGAGGTCTTGGAGATATTTTTCATGCCTCTCCTCTATAAAGGAGAGGCTTGGCTTCTTGTTTGAGGGTTGGACATTGTTAGACACATTTTGGGAGAGTTCCATACCTTCCACCTTCCATTTTCTCTTCATTTCCAAGCTCCAAAGTCCTTTTCTTGCACCATTTCTACATCAACCCCTAGCACAAGACCCCCACACTCCATTCCAATACTTGGAGCTGGTTTTTCAGAGGCTTAGAAGCAACATTCCTCAAGCCAAGAAGTAGAAAAAAAGAGGTCTTCAAGGGTAAGTTTCAATTTCCCTCTTTTGTAGCATTTTCTTGCCTCATTTCTTAGGCCTACTTGCTCACTGTTTTGGGCTTCGACCTTAACTGAAACTAGGTCTATTTTGAGCCATTCTTCATTTTTGTTTAAGGGCTCAACCCTGTTTGAGCCCTCCATCTACCACTTGCTTCAATATCATCTTGTATGCCATTATTTTGCATTGAATATTTGGACTATGTGTGATATTTTTTCAAGCCTGATGTAAACTGTGAGTGGGCCTATTTTGAGCCTTTCTTAAACATTGAAGAAGGGCTCAACCCTGTTTGGCCTCTCTATCATGCACTTGCTTCATAATCTCTCACATTTACCGTAAATTTGCATTGAATATTTGGCCTACATGTGATCTGTTTTGGCGCATGTCATGAACTATGAGTAGGCTTATTTTGGGTCCCTCTACAACATTGTAGAAGGGATCAACTTTGTTGGGGGTCTCCATGTTATACTTGTCATTATACCCCCCTTTGACCCCCATTTTTGCATGCTTTGTTAAGCCTATCTAGATTCTGTTTTTGGCCATCATCAGGTCTGGAAAGAGTCATATTTTGATCTTCTTGACATATTTCATTAAGGGTCTTTTCTTGTTGGATGAATGTTTGGCCTACTTCATGTTATACCCTCTTGTGGCCTATATCTTGCATGGCATTCTTAGCATGTTTGCATACTGATTTGGGGGATGTCATCTACTGTAAATGTTCATATTTTTGGTCCCTCTTCAGTGTTGTAGAACTGTATTTTTCAGTTTGAGCATTGCATATACCACTTACTTCATTATTTCCCTTTTTTTCCCCCATTTTTGCATGCTGTTTTTGCCCCATCTATGATTGTTGTTTGGCCATGCTTTGTACTGGAAAAATTCTAGTTTAGGGACTGCCTAGCATCTGTCTTTACACTTCATGTCCATATTGTGCATATTTGGCATAGCTGCAAGTCATTTCGGGTACTCAGCATAGCATTTCGGGCATCGGGTGTAATTTTGCTATAATTCGGGGGCTGTTTTTGCATCATTTTGGCTGCTGAAATTTGCATGTTCCATATTCCATATGCCATGTCTCATTTTGCATGTCATTCCATGCCTTCGGGCCATTCCTCGGTTTGCGTGCCCGTGTGCACGCATTTCGAGGCATCTCATTTTCATCTCCCGGCATCCTATGTGAGTGCGGCTGAGGCCCTCTCATGTTGGTGTAAGCCCTCATTTCATTTCGCATGTCATTTCATGCCTTAGGGCCATTGCCTCGGTTTGCGTGCCCGTGTGCACGCATTTCGAGGCATCGCATTTTTCATTCATCGGCCTCTTATGTGAGTGTGGCTGAGGCTCACTCATGTTAGTGTAAGTCCATTTTGCATTATATATGTCATTTCAGTCTCATTGCATCGTGTATGCCACTGCCTCGGTTTGCGTGCCCGTGTGCACGCATTTCGAGGCATCTCATTTTCATCTCACGGCCTCTTATGTGAGTGTGGCTGAGGCTCTCTCATGTTAGTGTAAGCCCATATTGCATTGCGTATCTCATTTTAGTCCTGTTGCATTCCGTATGCCATTTCCTCGGTTTGCGTGCCCGTGGGCACGCATTTCGAGACACCTCATTCTAGTCTCATTGTATATCATATTTCAGGCCATTTCATGCATTTATGTCATTGCCTCGGTTTGCGTGCCCGTGTGCACGCATTTCGAGGCGCTTCATTTTTATTCGACGGCTTCCTATGTGAGTGTGGCTGAGGCTCTCTCATGTTGGTGTAAGCCCATTATTGCATTGCGTATGCCATTTCATCTGTAGCATTGTGTATGCCCGGTTATGTATTACCTCGTTTAGCGTGCATGCCATTCCATAACATTGTGTATGTTAGGATTGCATATTAGCTGCATTTCATGCATATCATGCATATCATGCATATTGCATCGTGTTCGGGATAGGGGTTAGCCCGGGCACGGGAAACGAGGCGCGTTTCGTACTCCGAGTAACGGAACGTGTCTCAATTCCCAAGTCACCGACACTCCGGATTATCCGTGATGGAGTTAGGTTTTATTGTAGCATTCATATGCATTCATCCTATATTGAGTTGTGCAATTCGGCTCCTCGGCCATCATGCATCGAGATGCGTGATTGGTGGCACGAGGATCGAGGCATGCATATATCTGTGAAATACATTGCTATGCCCCTTTCCTGCTCTCTGTTGCAGCAAAATGAAGAATCAGTAACTTTTCGGAGCTTGGCACGCATTTCGAGAAACATTGCAAACAGAGGCTAATCGGGGCATCGCCGTGGATTTCCGCGCAAAGCAGCCCAAACATGTAGCATTCATCAGAATCAAGGCAGTCCCTAGCTTGCATGCCAGTTTTATTTTTTCTTAGTTAATTTGTTAATTAATTAGGGATTTGTATATTATTCGGACTGTAATATTTCGGACTGTATTATTCTTTCATTTGGGACTGTATATTTATTTGGACCCTCTGCGCGAGGGCATACTTGTAATAAGTGTGGGTGAGTGTGATGTATGTCTTCCAACCCCACGTCTTTCTCCCTTTTATTTACCTGCTTACAATGGTTAGATATAGGGCATATTTCAATTAGCATACAGTATGACAGCATGTTTGCATCATTCATCTGTTTTGCATGCACCGGGCTCGGCGCATCATACAAACTGCATTCGTATTTCAATTCCAAATTGAATACTTGATAGCTGTTGCATTCCATGTACCATGTTTAGAATAGCCGAGCCTGCTATAGTTGCATTTTGCATGTGTTGCATTAGGCATTTCTGTATACTTAGGATCATGCATGATTTCTAATGTAGTTTCTGTTTTGGCTTGGAGTACTCGGTAAGTTTTATGCTTTAGCATCCTTGCATGCGTGTGAGTGTTGCCATGTTAGCATGCTTGCCATGAGGCTATGTGCTTATGTGATATAACTGCCTGAATGCCTGTGGGTGAAGGTTAGGTTACTTGGATTGGGACAATTCATCAAATGTTTGTTTTAAGCCCACTAGATAGTGGCAATACCATGTTTTCTAAGCCCACCCGAGGGTGGCAAAATCTGCATCTTAAGCCTACCTGCGGGTAGCAAACCATCTTTCAAAAACAAACATGAAATGTTTTGTTCCAATTCAGGCGACTCAGTCTATACTTGTATGCTGTGCGCATCACATAGTAACCTAGGCTAATAACCGGAATAAGAACTCACAATGTTTTCAAAATAAGATATCATGGTTAGTAGAGGCCGGTCTTTGACCGGGCGAGCGGGGGTGCTCACGAAGTGACCTTCCCCAATCGTACCCAAGTTCCCGAGCCGAGGCAACTTTGGTGATGACGGACACGTGGCCTTTGGCACCGAGTCAGGGTTTCCTAAATTTCCCCATTAAAAAAATATTTAGGTGGCGACTCTGTATCTGGCAAAGCAGTCCATGTTTGGCACTTCTTTCAAAAAAATCTGTTTTCAAAACGATTTGTCGGATTTGGACTCTTTGGTTCAAGATTTAGAACCGTGGCACAAATCGAGTCCGAACTGTAGCGAGGTCCCTCGCGGACTTGTTACATGCACCTTTGTATCACATTCAGCTGCGTACTCTTACACTGTTGTATGCCAGCACCTTGTATGACATTCCTGTGTACTCATCTGTGCTATTGTGGTTACGTGCTCCTACACCTTATGTGTGTACTACTGCAGCTGTTGCCTTTCTACGTTCACATACTACCAGTACTTCTTGTATTATGTTTGACAGTAGCTCCAACTGCCACAACATTCCTCTGAGCCTGCACTGGTTGCCAATCATCTATCTGATGAAGTGGACTTTTCTTCTGATTGAACCAGATCCTCCAATGACATCAATAACCAGGAAAGTTCCCAGGAAAGACTGGTGGGGTCACAATCGGTCCCACTTAAGAACCAGTCTCCTTAGACAGTGTCTTTTTTACAGAACTTTCCTAGACATTGTTGATCTTGAGATAATTATGTGCAATTCTTCTGATCGCCCTTGACCAATCCTGATCTCCATTGATTTTCCATTTGATTAAGCCTGGTCTCCTTTAGTCTTCAATGATCTATCTCGATCTGTATCTGGTTGTGCAATCTGGTTAGAATCTGCCCATTCTAACCTCTTCAGTGAATCCGCAGCGTTACACAATATCCGGTAACCTTCCTTCGACTATTAAAGATGACAAAGTCCCATGTTTTAACAGTCTTTTAAAAATTGTTCAGAATTTCACCATTCTGACCTTGCGGTTGCGTCCGGAACGGTCCGATTAGCTAGGACCAATCATCGCTGCACTTCCGGGGACCTCACTGAAAAATATCCCCGAAAGCTGGGCCACACCACAATTTTCTGAAAATTCTGGGCCAAATTGCAATTTTCAGAAGTTCAGGGAATATTCCGTGTACCAACAGAATATTCCGTCTACTGCACCTGATGCCGTTTGTCCCTTTAATCTGCCTTCTTTTTACAGAAACTCCGTCTCCAAAATCTGACCGTACAGATGTGTCCGGAATACTCCAAATAGTCGGAAACCACTATTGGATCGCCAAAAACGGACTCCAAATGGCTAAGTTCTAGCCAAAACATTTTGTACGTCTCAGATCTGCGGCTGCACCATAGCCGCGAAGCACTGGATCTCCTCCTCCGTGTGCTGACGTGGCATTCTCTGCTGACTTTGTGATGACGTAGACCGCCCACGTGTGCCGACGTGGACTGCCACGTGGCGATGACCCGGCTTGCTGCGTGGCACCACGTGGCGTTGACGTAGACTGCCACGTGGCGATGACCTGGCTGCCACGTGCCATGGCTGACATCACCATTGCGTCATTCTTTACCTCCATAAAAAAAAAAGTTACGTTTAGAATGCACCTGGGGGTTTCGAACCCTGACCAAGGGCCCAAACCTTAACACCTTTTCCACTGTGCCAGCGCCCCATCCCGAGGTTTTCTTCGCGAAGAAAAATATATATTTCATAAAAAACTTCGGTCATCTTCAACCTCTGGCCGGGTGTGCGGTGCGTGCTTGCGACTGGGATTCACGCTCCTTTTTCAGGCGGCGCGTGAAGGGGCGTGGAATCTCCTCTGGGTATCTGCTTTACATGGTTGGACTCCTCTCGTTGAGCCCTTGCTCCTGGTATGCTGAAAACCTGATTTCGAGTAACTTCATTTCTGGGCAGTTTCGAACGTCGCAATGTTTTTGTTCCGAAACGCCACTGACGAGGCTCTGATACCACTTGTTGGGATCGGGGATCCCGCCCAAGACCTTATAGAAATTATAACAACCAGAAACACACACCTACACAGAAAGAGACACACAATATTTAACGTGGTTCGGCAATAATGCCTACGTCCACGGGAGAGTAACCGTTTATCATTTATGGAGAGATTACAGAAATATTACAGAGGAGAAGCTCACACTATTCTCACTCACCCATTCACCTGTCTCCCTCGCTCACACCGAGGGAGACGGTTTCTCACATCTCTCACTCTCTTGTTTGCTCTCTTTCTTTCTCACTTTCTTCCTCCTCTCTTCACCTATTTATACACATGGAGAAGAGAATATGATTGGCCATCACCAACCTCCTTCCACTCTCTAGTGGGTTGGAGTTGGTGAGCCACCCCCATTAGAGTAGTGCTCCTAAATGGACATTCCACTCTCTTTGTGGTTTAGCCAAGTGGTGCATTATCACCCTTCAAGTGGTGCATTATCAGTCTCCTCATCATGGGGTGATATATCTAACAACTTGTACGGTGATGAAGAGCCATGGGTCATATTTTGGCGATCAAACTGGAACAAAAACGTCTCTAACTACTACTACTATACTACATTGAAGAAGAAGAAATGCAAGAATAAAAAATTTGGGAAACGTTTTTCTCGCACGGTGGGGAAGGGAGGTACTTGGAGCGGTGTCGACAACCAACATATTCGTAATCAGAAAGGAGTGCTTATAGGTTGCAAGAAAAACTTTGTTTACGAGAAGAGAGGATCGGCACAGCATGGTCGTTGGCTCATGAAAGAGTTTAGTCTTGACGGCGCTTTACTCGACCACGTCAAGAGATTGAAGCAAGAAAACGTAATATCTCATTCTTTCTTTCTCTGTATTATTTGTGTGTGTTTATTTTGTGTGTTACTTATTTTATAAGAATTTTTAGAATAATATATGCATGAATATTCAAGTCTTGTTTTATAATATGTTATTATTGATGTTTTATTTTGTTTTAGAGTTGTAACATGTGATCTGACTTTATAAGAAACGAAGCGTGGGTTGTGATGTATCGTATCTAACAATTTTACCTGTTCGTGATTATGACCCATTAGGTCTAATCTGGTTCTTGATGTATTCAGATCTTAGTATATATATATATTATGAGTTATTTGGAAGATTAGGGTTATTAGATTAGATCAAATTCTTGGTAACAATCTTTGCAATTGTGGTGGTTTCCTGTTTCTAGCAAGTTTGTGGCAAGGTCGGTGGCTTTCTTTGGGTTGTGTTTGGGATCCGGAGTGGGGCTGTTTTTTTTTTTTTTTTGTCTTGGTTTAGTCAACCTTGGCCTTCTTTTTTCTTGTTTGATTTGGAGGTAATTAAATATGATTTCGCGATGGTTCATGTACTAACTTAATTGGAATTAGTCAGGTTCGCTATGAGGAAATTTGAAATATTCTTTCTTTTGATTGATGTAACTCTGTTTGACACATTAATAAAGCACTTTGTTTTCGTGAAAAAAAAAAAGTATAGCCAAACCACATATATGTTAGTGTTCTTGTGTGATTTGTTTTGTTTTATTTTCTAATTTTCATTTGTTCTGTTTAAAACCCAATTGAAAAAATTTGATTTAGTAATTGAGTTATACAATATTTCAACTCCATTTAGCTATATATATTATTTAAATGTCTTGCATTTAAGATTTCTTCTCTTAATTCACATTTGATTATTGAAAAGTCTGTTGTATTATTTTCTTTTGCTTTCTGAGGTAGAACATTTTGTTCAAGTTTTTTATGATGATTATCCATTGTTTATTTTATTTTTTCAAAATTCTCAGTCCTTATATGTCAGTGAACTTCCTCTAACTAGCTTCTGTTAATTATTTTTTGGTGCAGTACAAAGATTTAGTCATATGCGAAATGAAGTGGAAAGATCAAGGACGAAACAGGGCAAGATCAGGTGATGGCGAGGTTCTTCAAGCCGAGCCAGTTCTTAATGACCAATTGGGTCAATACCGCTACTTGAATTCCGAACAAATAATGCAACAAGCAACTACCAGCACCATTGCAGTAGAGCCGGAAGTCCAATCCGAAGAACTCGATAAGCTGAACAAGGATACAGGTTTTTTACTTGCTGAACAAGAACAAAGTATTAGGCCCCTTGAAAGATCTACGCTGATCATGACTGGTTTTGAAGTCGAATCATTGTTGCCTACTGTGAGATACGAAGATGATATTCAATCTGCGGAGAGCAATTTAAGCATTGATATTAATGAACTCAATTTTCTGGATCTTCCTTCGACTTCAAATGTTCAAGACCCTGTGATTGAGTGCACGGATTTGTCGAAGAGAATGGAAAAAAATTCTGCTGAAGAAAATGGAATCTTCAAATGAAAGGTTGGGAATTGGGTCAAAAGAGTTTATGGAACAGCTGATGAAAGATCAAGAAGAAGACCCTTTCTTGGTTGACACTAGCTGGGTAAAAGATTTAGATTTGGAACTATGAATTGGATGAGTTACATTGCAGCAAGATATTCTGTTTTTTTTTTTTTTAGTTGAATTTCTAATTAAGCTGTTAACTCCATGTTTGGGTTTTCTCTGCCTTGATGATTGCACATGATTGGCTTGGCTGGGTATGTGCCAACCTAGTTGGGATATACTCAAGTCCGCAATGATGCATTTTTATCACCTTGGCCTCTCTGTATGTATAACTTTAATCTTTATACATTATTAAAATTTCAGTTTTAAATGTTCTTACATTGTTGAAAATCATATCCATTTGTGTTGTTTATATGTGCTGCTCACAAGCAGTAGTAGTAGTTTTGATTTGTGAATAGAAAAGGAAGATTGATATCTCCAACTCTACTTTTGGTATGATTTGTTGTTGTTGCACCCTGATTCAAAATTTTTTACTTTCCATTTATGGAAGTAAAACATAAAAAAAAATGAAGAAGTCTAGCTACACTTTTGAACTTCAATATAGTTTCCATAAATGAACAATGACTACACTGATAATGTGACAATTATCAATGTGGTTTTTAATTTCTTTTTTTGGAAGCTTTTGTGGAGCCTCAGTCTGTCGCTTATGTGTTTGCTCTGTTTTGTTGAAAGTTTATTATCACTTTGTTGAAATGTGCTTTTTAGCTTTTGGTACAATTATAAATGGAGATTAATTTTTATCTTAATACTAATTTGGAATTATGAATTGCCTGTCTCAATATTAATTTGTTTGTCAGTTGACTTTCTAAGCTGCTAACACTGCGATTTGAGTTGTTTACAAAGATTTATTAGAAAAATTACTAGATTTTTAATTTTTTTTTTAATAAATTGTTTTGGCAAAATTTGAAAATAAAAAATAAAAAATGAGGGTTTGGCCATTGTAATTATTCAAAGCCAGCCCACTTCTAATTGCTGAAAATCATATTTTGTTTGTTCTCTTATTCCTTTTGGTGTTGTTCGGGTTGTTGGTCCTTTACATAAAATTGTAATTTTTGCAGATCCCAAAAGAAAAAGAAAAAATTTCATGCAACTAATTGCAATTATCCTCAACCAAATGAAGTGCAAAATGATTTTTCCAATTTTATGTTGAACTTTGAAAAGGTTAATTACAAAACCCTTTCCACCACTTTTTTTTATTTTTTAATTTTTTTAATTTTTTGGTGAAAGAAAAACAACTTTATATTATTGTTTTCTTCAAACCCATGAAACCATTCAAAATAGGCTAAAATCAATGGAATCAAAGTACGATGGCCCTCCCAAAAAATTGTTAGACATTTCATGTCTAAATTTGAATTTTATTGATTTTTTCTTTAACACTAATTAATTCCCATCTTACCCACACTTACCCCACTCCTCCCTCTCAAAAGCCTAATCCTAACCTCCACTACCCATCATTACCAGCACATAGAAAGGGAAGGGATAGAAGAAGGGGTAGCTGCAATTTGCAATAGCTGGAACAAAAGAGGAGGAAGAAGAAGAAACAGCAAAAGGAGAGGAACTAGGTGCGACGAGGAGTGAAGGGGCTAAAGAATTACACAGGTGGGGGAGAGAGGGATGTGGAGGATGGAGGAAGAGGAAGCAAGGCATAAGGGAGGGGAGAGGAGGCAAGGGAAGGTGGTCGGAAGGAGCAAGAGGGGTTGTGGTGGTTAGGGAGAAGAGGAAAGGCTAGAGTTTTTTTTTTTTTTTTTTTTCCTGCCTTTTTAATAATTTAACTAGAGGGTAAAATGATATTAAAAGTAGATTGCATATTTAAATTTGAGAGAAACTCAATATTTTTAGATTGTTTGATAATTTAAATATGATTGCAATCTAAAATATGGTGGGCCTTATGTGCTTCTTAAATTCTATCAAATTCATATTTAAATTTGAGAGAAATTCAATTCTTAAAAATTAATGGTGTAGATTGAGGAAAAAATCAAAAATTTCAAATTGTGTGTGATATGAATTGAAAAGTAGTATACTAAGACAAGTACTCGTGTGCAAATAGAATTTTCAAGAAGTGACATTTAATATTTTCTACACCATATAGAGTAATTCCTATTTGAGGCATAGGGGCTATGCTATAGAAGTTCCAAATTATTCTTATTTTATTTTGTTTTATATATGTTTTTACGGGTTATACTTTAGAAGTGCCCAATTATTTATTTTATTTTATTTTTTCTTGATTTATATAGTTTGGCTAAATTAAGGTATAATATTAAGAGAAATTTAGTCACAAGTCCCTCAACATAATTGTGTAGCATTAATATGACAAGTGAATATTTTTTAATGTATAAAATCTTTTAAAATTTATTTATCACAGATTGAGGACATAAAAAAAGCATATGCTACAATGCATTGATAAAAACATATGGCTTTTTAAAAAAACATATGCATAGATAATTTTTTTCCTTTCTATCTTTCATTACTTCTCTTTTCCCCTTCCAATCATCTCTCTCTCTCTCTCTCCATATATATATACTTAAATTTGTATATATATATACACTACAGGAAAAAGCACATTTGGCGATCAAATTTCCCGACTAAAAAAAATTTGGTTGCTGAAAGTATAGCTTTTGGCGACAAAAAAAGCATTTGTAGCCAAAAGTAAAGATTTTTTGTGACTAAAAAAATTTAGTAGCCAAAAGTATAGGTTTTGACGACTAAAAATCTGTTTGGTCGCCGATATATGGCTTTTACCGACTAAAAAAATTTTAGTAGCCAAAAGTAAGGCCATTTGGCGACTAAAAGAAATTAGTAGCCAAAAGTGAGGCATTCGGCTACTAAAAAGATGTTGGGTCACCAAAAGTGAGGCTTTTACCAACTAAAAAAATTTTAGTAGTCAAAAGTTAGGCCCTTTGGTGACTAAAAAAAATTTAGTAGCCAAAAGTGAGGCCTTTACCGACTAAAAAATTTTAGTAGCTAAAAGTGAGTGTTTTTGGCGACTAACAATAATTTAGTTGCCAAAAGTGAGGCATTCAGCGACTAAAAAGAAGTTTAGTCGCCAAAAGTAGTAATTTTAGCGCGGGAATTTTATTTTTAACGACTAAAAAATTATTAGTAGCCAAAAGTATAGAATTGGCGACTAAAATTATGTTTAGTCGCCAAAAGTGGTCTCTTTTTTTTTCTAATAAATAATTTATTTTTACCTAAATTATGTTCAATAAAAAATAATTATCTTTATATATATACTTTTATATTAATACGGGTCTATATACTATATAAATAATATATGTTGCATATATAATTATATGGTGTTATGGAGGCGGAGTGGAAAGAGGGTATTGTATAAGGTTTATGGTGTGGGAGGTTGATGGTTCAAATCTCCACAAGTGCAGAGTGTAATTTTTTTTTTTTCACGAATGAGCTTTTGCCGACTAAAAGGTTTGGTCGCCGATTCCTTGAGTATTGGCGACTAAAACATTGGTCGATAAATGTATAATTTTAAAAAATACAATTGACTATTGGCGACCAATAATTTAGTAGCCAAACATTGTCCCTTTGCCGACCAACTCAAATATAGTAGCTAAAAGGTAGGTTTTGCTGACTAAATAAAATAGTAGCCAAATGTTTCACTTTCAGCGACCAAACACACGTTTAGTCGCTAAAACATTCGCCGACAGGGTTTAGGTGACTAACTTGGTGACAAAAAAATTTAGTTGCTAATTGTATCAGCGACCAAAAAAGTGACCTTTGGCGACTAATATTTTGGTCGGCAAAACTGTTATTTCTTTTAGTGATATATCGTCTTCAATGTGCTAAGTTAAAAATTTCTACAAAATTGTAAGAGATAGTTTCACAATTAAGTCGTAAAACTTTGATGGTTGCTATATTTCAAACCTTGTTCGTTGCATTTTAATGATTGTTTGGATCAAAACTTGCGATTGAGTCGGATAAGAGATGTAATGGCTTGGACTCTAATACATATCGGATTGGTGTAAATTGGTGCCCGTCACCTTAAAATTTGTATGGTTGTCGGACTCTTGGCATTGATGGGTTGGCAAGTGAACCTTAAGTGTTGTAATTGAGGACCCTTGGGTGATGTTTAGAACCTTGATTGAAGCCTTAACAAGGTATTTAGATAAGAATAAATCAAAAGCCCCAAATTTGAGTTTTCATTTTTGACCAGCTTTCATTTTTTTGCCATTTTCTCTTTCCACACTTTGAATTTGGATGTGGGGCTAGAACCATTGGAAATCATGTTTCCGGGGCTTCGATTTAGACACAAGAACCACCTAAAACGGAGTCCAAACGAGAGAGTTATGCCTATTTCAATTTTGAGTTTTTGTACTGGAAGCATGCTCGCTCAAGTGAGCTTTTCTTTGCTCGAGCGAACAGTGCGTCTTTCAGAGATTATGAGAGCTTCTTTTCTTCGCTCGAGCGAAGGGTATGAACTCAACATGTTTAAAAATCATTTTTGGTCCACTTTTTCATTATTCTCTCTTGCTCCTTCTCTCTTTTCTTTCTCTTTTTCACCATTGTTATGGGTTTCAAGCTTTCAAGCTTGTGTTTCATCCCCTTCCTTTCACTTTTCACCCCATGTTCCTTATATCAAAACAAAGAGCACGCCGAGGGGTTTCAATCTATCGAAGCGGATCGTGTTTTCATTGAAGTCAAAATTTCGGGTTTCTCTTTCTCCTTACTTAAGGTAGTGATTTTCCTTGCTTTTCTTCAATAATATCTTGTGGATAGATGTGTGATAATTTCTATTGCATAAAACCCTCATTTTGAGGAGATTTTTTAAAAGACATGTGAAGGAAGCTAGGGTTTTTAATTTATGGAAATTGAATTGATGATTTAAGTGACATATAAAATGTTTAGGTCACGTGAATGTGATTTTGTGTCAAATAGTAAAAAGCCCTAATTTATGTTTAACCCTAGCTATGAAATCTATATTGGGAATGAAGAAAGCTTCAATTGGCATTTGATTTATGAAATTAAGTTTATGTTTTGTAGAGATGAGAATAAATAATGATGAATAATGGTTGGAAAATAATTATTGTATAGAAAGGTTATGTTGGAGAAATTAAGATGAGTAATTAAATTAATTAATTGTGGATAATTTATGATGATTATTGTGTTGTGAGATTGAGTATGAAGACTTAATAATAATGTGGAAAAGTTAGAGACCATTGGAATATAAGAATTGAGAATGCTTCTAAAAATGTGCTATATGCTCTTAGTGGATGTGTTATTGGATGAATTTTGTAATATAAATAATGAATGTTGTTATTGGTTTTGTCGGGATGGTAACAACGAATGACTTGATGAATATTAGAGAATGTTGTGGAACATAATGAGTACGTGTTATAAAGCTAATAAGTAATGGAAATGATGAAAGAACGTGTTGGCTTTGCCCACAATTCATAATGAGCAATGACTTAAGAAATTGATGGATTGTAATGTTGCCTTGGGGTCCGTTTCCCGCCGTACTTGAGCCGGTAAAGCGTGGCGCTAAATAAAGGTTCTCTTTTCCTTCCGGAGTAGCGCCCGATAAAGCGTGTGGGTTGATGAAATGTGTAAAGGTTCTGCGTTCCTTCCAGCTTGTGACTGGTAAAGCGTGAGGTTCCGCGTTCCTTCCGGCTTGTGACCGGTAAAGCGTGAGGTTCTGCATTCCTTCCGACTAGTGACCGGTAAAGTGTGTGGTACGATGTTGAGGCTTGGTAATGGAGTCGGTGTCCTATTTGGATTGTGTGGAATGATTATAATGGGATTTGTACATGTGTTTAAAATAATGGAAAGTGAACAATCTTGATTGGGTAAAGTCGAATATATGGAATTGTATGAGTTCTTTTTATGTGGATCATAATGGGTTATGATGTGTTGTGACATGTAGGAGAATAACTCGTTGTTATGTTTATACTTCTAGGTAAAGTTAGTAAGGGATTCTTAAAAAGACTCTTTTTTAAAAAAGTATATTTGACTAATACAGAAACAAATGAAAGGGTTTTTCTTTGAAAAGTTTTCATGGAGTTCTTTATGAGAATGGTATTACTTATTTGTATTATAATTTGAGTATGAAAAGAGCACAATGAATTTATGTTTATATCACTCTTTAGCATTTCATGACCACATGTATCTAGGGACCTTATTGTTTAGAATCAGGGAAGATTCCTACTGGACTTCGTGTTCATCCCAATTATTTTAACCATTTTTCAGGAACAAAGTTTGGGATGCCGGATTGAGGATTGAAGAGTTTATTTTCTATTACATGCCATAGTGTAAATGAGAGATGTTTGTCATAATGAGAGATTCATTTGTAATTCAATGTGAACCTTGACATGTATTATTGTTGTATTTGTTCGAGAGAGAATAGTATTATTGTTACTCCATGTAATGAGTATTTGTAATTATAATTGTAGTTAATAAAATGGACTTGTATAAGGGTTTTGGTTTTATTTTCGAGTAATAAAATCTGAGGCGTGAAAAGAGATGTGTATTTCGTTTGTTTCTTTGGATGAAATAGTGAATAATTGTTAAAAGTTTTTCTAGATGAGATTGAAGATTGAACAATTTATAGTTTGTTTGTTATGATTGTTTTTTTTATTGAATTTAATTAAATAAAAATATTTTTGTTTGTTATTAGATCAACTTTATTTTGATTTACTTTGGTAATATGTGGCTTATGTTTTGTTTGTTGATACTTCGTTTAAAGGTGATAATAAAATTTTAGTCTAGTTTGTTATGGTAATATGTAATCTGTCTTTTGTTTGCTGATACTATATTTTAAATTAATAGTAAATTTTTGCTCTTATCATTTCATTATTTTAATAAATTTTTTCTTCAATATTTTTACTTGTGGAGGTAATAGTTATAGTGATTATAGTGTTTAATGATGATGATGGTATTTCACTATTTAAATGCTAAAATTTCACAATAAAATTTATTGTGAATAGAGTGAATTTTTACTATGAAACAAAGTAAATTTTACTGTTGATGTTAGTTTCAACAGTAAAAATATTATTATTATTTTTTTAACAATGTCATGGTGAACATTTATTTGATAAATCTCAACAATAGGATTTTAAAAATACCAATATTGTTAAAAATTGATAGTTAAATCAAAAGTTATATCATTTTAAAATTTGAATGATAAAATTAATTACTAATGATATTTTTATGATAGTGGTATGTGTTGACTTTTTCAAAGTAAAATTTTCATGCCTGCCCTTAATGTATGAAAGTTTTGTTATGGAGTGCTGCTATTAGCACCATTTTTTTTCCTTTGGACCCCCATTTCTTTTCTTTTCTTTTCTTTTCTTTTTTTTTTAATTTTTTATTACAATTTTAACCCAACATGAAATTCCAATTTTATTCTTGTTATCTCTAACCTCCCAAACCCATATCCAAACCCAAACCTACAAACCCAAACCCTACCCTCACCCTTACCGTCCCAAACTAGTCACTACCAACTCTGATACACTTTTCCTCGCCATTCATAGCACTATCGATCCACCTCTACCTTTGTTCCGCTTTTATGGCCCAATAATGATGGCGAATTTCCACTTTGGCCACCTCTTCTCCATCTTAGCCACCACCTACCACCAACTCCAGTTGAACCAACTCCCCTTTCTCTTTTTTGTGTGCGACTTTCTCTCTCTCTCTCTCTTTCCCCATCGATTTCTCTTTCTACCTCATAGCTCGGTCGCTACTACATGCAATTTTCTCATCTTTCTCTTGATTTGGTTACACATACTTGTTGAATATGTTTGGTGCTAAACAACTGAACATATACCTTTTGTTCAACTACATATTGCCAAACATCAAGCTTTTGTTTGAAACTAGTTTTCTAAACAATGGTAAAAGTGGTCGCGAAGGAAAAATGAAGGGTTAGGGTGCCTGTCAAAATGTGAGGGAGATTGCAGAAGTACGAGGATGGAGATCCAAAGGAGGAATAAGGGGTCCTCGGCGAGGGAGAAGGGGACTATCGGAGGAGGGAAAAAAGATTGTAGGTGGAAGGTGTAGAGGTGGGGTTCAAAGGGTATATTCGGGGATTATGGTAGGGGTCCAAAGAAAATAAAAAAGGGAATCAATTTTGGTGGTAGGGTTTCAAAAAAGTTGGGGGCTATAAAGAAAAATGTGGTGGCATTTAGCAACGCTCTTTTTTATAAGGGAGCTTTGACCAAATGCTCTTTTTATGAAAACCCTTAAAGTCTCTTGTGAATCTCTCATTTGTACTAAATTGAAAATTGACATAATTAAACTGTAGTATGTCACTGGTTTTGATTCCTCCATTACAAAACTAAAGGGTTCAGTTCAGTTCGGTGCTAAATCTTTTTAATGCCGATCAAACCAAATTGAGCCACTGAAACGCTTAATAAAGAGGGAAAAAAATAGAATAGAAAAGAATTCTGAGTTCAAAATAGGCCTTTAGTAGAGAACAAGAAGAGCCTTTCATTGCCATAATTAAAGAAGCTGTAAACCTACCACAAAAAAAAAAAAGGTACGAGGCCTTCGAAAGAATGAGGGCCTAAAGCAGTAGCCTAGTTGGCCTAGATGTAAGGCTGGCCCTGCTCATGGGCTCAGACAACGCCTTCCGGTCTATTTGGACCAAAGGGAATCCAACTCCTTACTTCAAGAAGTTTGCAAAAGTATAGGATGTGAGCATATTTGTTCTTCAATATAATTGGTCATCTTGCTCCCATTTTAAAGATTGCACCTATTTGAAATTGTACAATTTTAAATGATATGCATGTTTTATATTGTTAAAATCTATATTTATTCCTAACTTTGTGTCACGATCCCAACCCGCCCCTAGTAGGATGGTGCCGTGATGGCCAGTAATCTGGGATTACCGAAGGCCAACTTTCAAAATTCACACACAATCAGAGTATAATATATGGGGCTTACATGCGCGGAAGCAATATATTGAAATACAAGTGGTCCATAAGAGCTGTGCATAAGTCCAATGAAGTGACATACATCATTACATAGCCTCACACTTGAATATACAAACAAGATAAAATACGTATTACATCTTAACAAAAGGGCTTCGCAAGCCGACATAAACAAAATATAATGAATACAAGTCAAGAAACATCATCTTCAGAACTGCCGACGTAAATACAAGGTTGCCGACTTAAACACAAAATGCCGACATAAGCATTGCCGACGTAACATGCATACAAAACACACATCTCGGCGTAGCCGACTTCTTGCTTGATACCTACATATATACATAGAGAGGGTGAGCTTGGATACTCAGTGAATGGTATAAGTAATAAAGGGGTTAAATGAATGATTCCCGAGGTCTTGTCAAAACATTACATATATCATAACTTGTTCAAAACTTGCACTTAGCATAACTTGTATCAAAACATGTACTTGGCTTAACTTGCATCAAAACATACCCACCCGTTCATAGACCGTCGGTGGCAAAACAAGGGAGATACCTCAAACAAGGGTGCTACAAAAGTTTAGAGTCCTCTAGCACAAGGGACCTATGTTACAAAGGACCGTATCCTTTGAACACGATACTTGGTACTGCGAAAGTTTAGAGTCCTCCAGCACGAGGGACCTATGTTACAAAGGACCGTATCCTTTGAACACGATACTTGGTACTGCGAAAGTTTAGAGTCCTCCAGCACGAGGGACCTATGTTACAAAGGACCGTATCCTTTGAACACGAGAGTCTTACCAAGAAAGGACCGTATCCTTTTATACTTAATGCTGCGAAAGTTTAGAGTCCTCCAGCCAAGGGACTTTCATACTTAACATCAAAACAAAGCTTATACTTGATACGTCAAAATAAGGGTAATCATTCATGCTTAACAAATACTTTTCAAACAAGACAAAACAAAGCTTATCAAAACCTTATAACATAACTTTATTAAAAATACCAC